>WSTX01008042.1:0-21336 GCA_019633405.1 Tulasnella sp. 408
GCGCTGGCAACTTGGTCGAAGTGTTTCCAATAATCCGCAGCATTTCCGAACTTGGACGGAACCTCGATTTCGTCGTCATCTTTAGGTTTGCGGCCCGCCCGTCTCCTCACGCTCCGTCCAATGCGGCGCCGAGAAGGAGAAATGCCAGCCGAGGCGGATGGCCGAGGTACCATCGAAGACATGGTGAGCGCTTCCGTCCGTTTTCTAGGGAGAAGGTGGTTGGTGACACGTGATGTGTTCGCCCACAGGCAATTAAGGGGGAATGGCCTGCGACTCTGACGATGAAACAGCACGGGGGATTAAGTACACGAGAGAGCAAAATAAAGACGCGCGAGGCTCACCTGGTCGAGGAGGTTTCAGCGAGGCTATAGTGGCTTGGATGGCGAGGGGCTTGCGGTCGAGAGGAAGGGCTGCGGCACGGTCGCTAACATCTGGAGTGGAGCAGTCATTTTATACGTCTTACCAAGCCCCCTACCCCGTGGCTATCGAAGAACGAACGAATATCTGGGTTTCGTTGCAGACAGTAGGTTCCATCAGGGATAGTTACATTGAGTGCTGCAAATGGACGTCGGCGGTTATCAGATCTAACTCTTTTTGTAACACACCAAAGCAGGCAGTTGCCTTCGGCCGGCCCACCAGGTCTCCTTCACACCTGACCTTATCAAACCATTGGCGGGGATCAATCGCGACCCCCCTCTAAACCCCCTTGGTGCATTGTGAAGTGGGCGCTGGTCGTACGCCACCCTGCATGGTGACTGAAGGATTGTTCGATTTAGAAACAGGAGCTAGGGTTGATTGGGCGCTCGTTAGAGAGCGTGTCGGGTCGAAAAAGGGGACACACTCTCGCGCCGAACTGTGGGAACCAGAGTGACGAGCGTTTCTTCCCTCTTACCAACCACCCCAACCTTGGCCCTTTGCAAGTACACGGCAATATTGTATCCCTGCCGATCGGGTTCCAAAGACCATCATGTATGTTCCGTATTATTTGTAGTCCTGGTCCAAGCTAATTTTTTTCCCTTCATCAGCATGCCCCCTCCCTCTCCCCACTGGGATCCCCCGGCAAGCACCAGTAGCTCACTATTGGCAATCTATACCTCAGGCAGATTGTGCATATCGCAGTCTTACTCCTCTAGCTTGACCGTTTGAATGGATAGCGCTGGTGTCCTGGCCTGCTTGAGGACCATGAAGTCCTCCTGGAGTGCTGGGACCCGCGATGTCTCTTACTCCGAGGAAACGTGTGCGAGATTTACGAGTGGTTTTGCTTCTATTTCAACGCAAAGCCCTCTGGGCTGCTCTATGTCTGCTCTCCAGCTATCCAGCGCCGCTGGATTGCCTGTCTCCATCGACCGTTCCCAGCCCGCATTGGAACGGCGGTATCTCGCCTTGGCCGGCACACTATGCTAAAGGCGTATTTGGCGCCCGGACTATGATTCCTTTGATCCTCGACTTCTGTTCGGAGCTCTCGAGCTTCCGACGTATCGCGATGCGGCCAGACGTGTATGCGCTATGCGGAGTCGTGTGCTGCTCGAGGGCGTGCATAGGCGCCAACCAGGCGGGAATTATCCACTCGAACTTGAATGGAGTCCCCCAATTTGCGAGATCATTGTTCTCAGGAGAATGAGCTCTTATTCGGAGGGCCCTTTCTGCACCTTGACTGAATATCTGCCGAAGGCAGAGCGGCTGCACCACGTAGATGACTTGACACTGCACGCATCGGTTTTCGTACCGATCTCAGCAGCTAATGCTGACCCAGTTGACTGGGCCACCACGCGTTAGCGGTATCCGCGCATTGGTTGCTGATACCCCTGGCTCTTGGGCCCTGAGGGTTTTGCCTTGCGAATCAGTCGCATGAGGTTCTGCTGCAGATTTCTGGGCAGGCGATGCACCAGTGGTGCACCATCGAACGTCCAGGGAGATCCCTCTTGGGCTCACTTATGCAGCGCCGTATCTGGAGAGCTCCCCACGTCTGATAGCCATCTGGTCGCATGGTTAGACACATCCAAAGGATAACGAGATTTTCCATCATATCATTGAACTAAGGGTAACATATGTTACAAATTGGGACATAGGTCATGATCCGAGATAGGAATGGTCATGTCATGGGGTATGGCGCCTAGTGGACGCCGAGCTCAACATAAAGACCTTCGACAACGCCTTGGTCAGTAATCAACATAAATGGGTTCCAGACTAGGTCTGCGCCTAGCCTTCGGTTTATAACCGTTCTTCTCAAGCATCTCCACTGAACGATGAAACAGAGGTCGATCATGGCGTATCTCACGGCCACGGCCTCGGTTCACGCTTTTTAGTTCAGATATCAATCTTGGTTAGCGGGTGTCCGACAAAGTAATTTCCCGTTACTTTACTTACTTTAGCTCTTTACACTGCTGTTTATTGCCGTCCAAGAAGTGTTTCCACAATGGGATGAATTCGAGCAGCCACCATGGGGTTATTCCTCTTAGTGTGTCGTGGAGCTTGCCCCCGACGTCCTTCTGAAGCTCGTCAAGAACTGGTTGTGGTAGCCTCGACTCAGTGCCTGTTGGAGAGCTAGGCTTAGATGCGGGCGGTGCTGCTTTAGCATCGAAATACGCTTTCACGGTGGGAATGTCATCGAAGTCCTTGCGAACCCAATGAATTCGTAACCCTAAGGCGTCAATCTGTTGTATCATCCAAAGCAGACTGGACAAGGTCCGTGTAAGTAACAAGTTTAAACGCCCTTGGCTCAGAAATTCAACGTACCTAGGATTAGATAGATTGTTCTTGTGCTTCTCTTTAGAAGTGTTGACTTCTCCTCCCCCTACATCTACGAAACGATCATGTATCAGCTTAAGTTCAGCTTCTGCTGGTTTACGACACATACCACTGTGACTTCCAGCAAACCACACCTCTCTGGAGTTTGTTTGTCCCCATGGAAAGTTGCAGTCGGGACATTGCCAGGCATGTTGGTCTTGCGCGTAGCCATCGGAACGATAATGCCTCGGATCCGTCTTACGACGAAGTAGCAATGCGTTGCGAACTGCGGTACCAGCCCGCTTGGCTTCACCTGAGAAGGTCAACTGCTCTTGATTTTGTTGCGGTTCATCTGGTTGAAGTACGTTCACGCTTTGGCGACGAGTCTTAAACCGGTTTAAGGGATTTGGCATGGGGGGTGGACGGGACTCGTCAGGAGGGGGTCCGTCGAAAGCACCCCTTGACCAAGGATTCTGTCGAAACTTCGCCCGACGCTCATCGAGAGCAAAGGCCTGGCGGAAGATCCTGACTACTGCGTTGTGGGAAGTAAATGGCAAAGTCCTGCCAGCAAGTCCGACGGAGTTGACGGTGTCCCTGCAATCAAGGCACTCTATTTTTTGGGTTCCACCTGTAGCTTTGTCGATCAGACCGTAGGCTTACCAGACACCCATAAATTCAATAAAGACATGCCGTGAGAAGGCCTTCTTGAATCCATGTGCCTTTTGGACACCATCGTCAGATTTGTCCTTGTACAATGCGTACGCGAACGGGATCTGTTCCTCGTTGCTCTTAGGGAGGAGACCCACCTTCAAGCCAAGGTCAGCAAGCTGCCGTGCTTGGAAAGACGAAAGAGACGATGACCCACAATGTGCAACATTCCGGCTAAGCAACGTGCAGTGTAGGCACCTCGGCTGAAACCAAATAGGAAGATCCTGTCTCCCTCTTTGTACTTCTCCATGAGGAAGTGGTAGCCACCCATGATCTGAAAAGGATCTTAGTGAGACCACCCGGTGTCTAGTACGATGAGCAACCTACGTGATCGTCGAGATACCTGGAGGAATTAACAGTATTTTATCGGTATTCTGATAAGCACCACGGCAAAGAAACAATTACCATGCGATGGCCATGTCAATGGCCTTTGAGAATCGCCGCGAGATCCGCCCCACCGCTTTGGTTGGAGAAACGTATGTACCTGGAGAAACTCGTTCAACAAGAGGGATAAAGGTGCGAGAATGAGTGGCTTGACCTATTCCAGGCTGGTAGTAACAGAGTTGCTCGTCCGTTTTCATCTTATCAAGGCCTTGAAATAGTCGAATGACGTTCGTATTTCCATCATTGAAATATTTCGCAGTTCCATCGAAGCAAAGTATCAAGTTTCTAGGCTGATATGGATGATCACGTGGGCCAGGGATGAAAAAGCCTGCCGGACTTGTGTAGCCGTCGGGGGGCGGCGAGGGAAGACTCGGACCGAATCCCGCTTGTTGCGAAAGGTGATCACCAGCCACAAAGAATGCCGAAGGCCTACCCCCATAGCGTGTCGCGTCTTGGAATGTAATGCCTTCGTTTGGAGGGGCGAACCCGGACGAAATTGGTGACATGGGCATGATCGTACTACCTTTCGAGCCTGCTGTTCGCGGCGGTGGTGGTGTTGTTGGGGTTGGAATGGCGAACGAAGGCATCGTTGGCATCGAAAAGGTTTTGTTCTCGACGTCCATAGCTCAGTGCGCCTGAGGTGGAGGTAGGAAGGGAAGATGGGGGAGGCAAGGATCGTGCTAGATGTTGGACGTTGCGTGTTTGTTGATTCCTAGAATCCTTAGAAGAAGACCGCTCATTTATAGACACAACCATGTTCACTGACTGTCTGGACTCGAGGGAACATCGTGTTAGATTAATCGACCCTGCAGATTACCACCTTGCCCGGATTTCCTATTCTGGACGACCCCCAGTCCGAGTGATAGCATTCAGTGGCTGACATTGATTATCAACAGCAGAGCATACCGCATAAGACATAATTGATTTGGTAAGATCGAGGTGTTCAAGCGTTGGAAGTTCGTGGTGAACCTCTTCCTACCACCAACAGCGAGTTTGCCGCGTTGTGGGCGTCCTCCAAGCCACCAAACTCGACTCGCGACGCCGACCCTGATCGAGTCTGGTAGATATTTCGATATAAACAGATTGCATCTCTCGTATTTCCTACTGTGTGATTTTGTTGAGAACTCTCCTTGAGGAGGCTCTCGGGAGGTGGATGGTGGCTTGATCGAAAAAGCCACGGAGAGGTGATCTCGGAAAAGGCACCCATGACCCCCAACGGGCTTGTCCAGAGGATTACCGAGCAGAAATAAACTTCTGCACAGATAACATCGCAGTTGCTATTATTGCTGGGGGAAGGTTCACATCTCCGGGATTCTCACCAACGGTAGCTGCTGCATGAAACGTAGGCGAAGATTCTACACTGTGTATGGAAGCTCCCATCAATTCGGGCTCTTCAAAAACCTATCAGGTATCACCATGATTACAGCTTACGCGGATGAATGTTGATTGAGCACGTGGCAAACAGGATGCTCTGGCGCCGCTATCCGAATAGGCAGAGTTCATGGCTTGCTCTCGCATGAAATAGGAAAGACTACACAATCAGACTTATTGAAACGTGGTTTTCACGAGACAACTCTATCTGTGGTCGGAATGTTGCCCCGCATAGGTTGAGGTTCCGCGAGGTCGGTCTCTCACGTTCGGCTAGAGCTCGTTACGATCACGCACTGCTCACGCCCCCGCAGGCTTATACATACTCGGCGGGGTACATGTCATTAATTAATGCTTGAATGGGTATTTATTTCATGTTTCGTGAGCAGGGGCGCTCTCAACGAGTAACTGGTGCCTCGTAGGGCACTGCGCAATTCCTCACTTTGGACGGTGCTCTGGTGAATCTCGGGTCGGCGTCGTATTGGAATCCTGATTCGAAACCCAGTTGGGTTTAGCAACGATTATTGACCAGCTAGCTCTCACGACCATCTTAGCTACCCGGACGTAAAGGCTAGCGATTGTGGCGCCGGATTGGGCTTCCAGGAAGAGAGAGTTCGCCTCGGGGCAATCATCTCAACGCCTTTCGGGCTGGCCAACTCTTATTTTTATCCCAGAAAAACATCGAGTACCGAATCGCAAAGCGCTGCGAAGGACTTTTGACTTTACTAACAACATAACTATATCAGGGGACGCAGTTCTTGGAAGGCGGAGAATAGCACGGCGGAGGATACCTCTGAAGAGAGACGGTCAGCTCTCGTCGCGGAAACCGGTGGGCAAGGTAACATCACCACGTAAGTTTGAGCAGATGGAGGCCGGGGTTTGGCCACCGCTCTCAAACATAATGCGGCACCATGGAGCTTTTGTAATAGAGTCTGAAGAACTACGTAATGCGTAGGCATCCTGTAAAAAGAACCCTTAATCATAGTACGGGAGGTTCCCGCAGGTCTTGCCCTCCGAGGGCACAGAAACCTGAGTAGAGGATTGGAAGATGACGCAGGTCGTTCGAAGCGCTTCGTGGGCTCTGCGGAGAAAATCGAAGCAGAGGGCCCAAGCAGAGTACTTGTACGGGCAGTGTATGTCCAGAGTTTTTCGTCGTTCCTCTATAACACATAAAAGCAGAATCCATGCCATAAATTTCTCTGGGTATTAGCCATAGCCATAGGTTGGAAAAAGAGCGGATAATAGGCAATAATAAAATCATTGAAGAACATCGGAAGTAAGGATACGACACATAGAAAGAACCTACATACGGAACAAGACAACAGTACTACAATGAAAATTGTCAAAACGGAAAGCACTAGGAGAGCCCAAAATGTGGGGTAAGAGGAAAAGGGTAGGAAATCCTTGCAATCGTCGCGGGCAAAGATCACTTCCTGAAAGTATCATCGGCCACAACCTCTTCCACGGGGAGCATCACGCCATCCCCGCGATTCAAAATCTCTTCGACGATCTCGGTCTCGGTCCACCGTATCTCGCAGGTCCTGGCGGTGGGATCCCTTGATGGAGGCTGCTCTTGCTCTACTGGGCAACCGCTCTGGTCTTCGCCGAGGCTCACTCGCTGGCATGCGCAATAACAGCGAACGTCTGCTGCTGGACCCTGGCGGAAGCGAGGAACCTCTAGGCGGAGTGCTCGAGCGGCCAGAATAATGAGAGCGAGGCCCAGTCGGTGGGCCACGGCTGGATATCAAGGTGCTCCTACGAATTGATCTCACTCTCTTCTCCAGGCGTAGCATTGGCATTGGCAGGAGCTGCCACCGGAGCAGGTGGAGGTGGCGTTCCAGCAGTCGTCCCATGTCTTGGGCAGGTGGGAGGCTAGGGGGGGGTGGGAGGATGGTAAGGATCCTTCTCTTTATCCCCTTCTGCGACGACCATCACCCGTTTTGCCGCGAGTGCTTCAGAGTCTGTTCGGCTGTAAGGGCAGATCAGCCTCAGGGAAACTGGGCTCGTTGGCAGCAGACTTCTTAAAGTTGACCGGTTAGTGATCGCTAGACTGGACCGAATGCCTACCATCCTGCGGGTGTGCCTCGTCGTCGTCGTCGCCGTCTTCCTTATCCTTCTCCTCTGCGTCAATGGCGGCCACGGATCCTGGAGCGCGAGGAGGTGTAGCAGGAGCTGGGCGTGGCGTTGAAGGAGCCTCGGGTTGCGGTGAAGGTTCTCGAGAAGAGGTGGGGCTCAAAAAACCAGCGGACGATGGCGAGTTGGGGGAGTATGTAGTTGGTTCGAAATCTCGGCGGGTCGACATATTGTGTGTTGGTGAAGGTGACGGAGAGCCTACGACCTCGATACCATTGACTTTCAGAACCAGATCTCGAGGCGGTGTCATGATTCCATTACGAGCTGGGAACTCGACAGTGACTAGTTCCGATTCCGGCGGAAAGCTTGAGCGGTCAGGTGACATTTGCTTGACGACAGGTGGAGGAGGATCGTCACTGTCGGGACTCTCCAGGCTGTTGGCGCTGTTCTGCTGGAGAGCTTGTGTCGGCTGCTGGCAGGTGGTCAATATGCATCGATCCATCTATTAACGGCTTGGCTGGGGCGAGAGCAATTTCCTCATGTGGTTCTGGAACAGCTGGCAGAGGGGACTGCATGCCAACGGACGCATCCTCAGCGCGGACCATAACAGAATGTTCTCCAGCTTCTGGGACCTCTAGTCCTGCATCCGGCATATCTAGGCCTGGGACTTGAGGCAAGGGACCGGGCTCCCTGATCCCCGGGCTCTGTCGTTCCACAGGTGCCATAGGCTCGTCTGGCTTGTTGAGAGATGCCTCGAGTCTTCTGCTTCAATGACCGTGTCCGGGCGCTCGGTCCCCCGTTTCTCTGTGATCTGGGTTGGCTGCTGAGATAAGACAGCGCCATTCGTTTCGGGACTCGAAGATAGCAGTTCCGCAGGGACTCCAGTAGGAGATAGAAGGGTGCCCTCGATCCGGACTTTATTGACCCTCCTTGCACTGGCACCGGCCCCCGAGGTTTGGCGGTTCACCGGTCTTTGCGGAGAACGACTTGGTGGCGGGTCCGTTGGTCCTAACTGATCCGACTCTCCGTCTCCGTTTTCGGATTGCTCGGTCAACGGTGACGACGAAATGGAACGAATGGGAGCGGATAGCGTTTGCGCTAGGAGTGAGGCACCCGACTTCTTGACTGGGAGCGCCGAAGACAGAATGGAGTGGACCGCAGGGTTGACCTGAACGGGCACCGGAGGGATTGGGGGCAAATCTGCTGCTGCAGCAACGGGCTTGATGTTATCTATCATGGCAGCCTGGCTGGCTTGTATCATCTCCTTCTGTAGCTTTCAGCTTGGCCTAAATCGGGCTCTTGGGTCAGAGAACATTCCAGGTTCACGTTGCAACTGGGGAAGGGTGGAGTCGACACCCAGCAGTGCTCCCGTTCTGAGGACGTCGATGTCTCAAAAGGAGCATCTGCAGCGGGCGATACCTCTTGTGTGGTAGGCGAGGCCTAGGCGGGTTCGACAGAATCGCTGCTGGTGACCAATCTTGGTGGCTTGCCCGGCCGGTCCGGTTCCTCCGAGTCGCCGACGACCATGGCGCCTTCGAGAGGGCGCTGAGTGCCCCTCCCTCGCCGTAGACCTTGGTGATGCCATCTAAAGGCGAAATCGTCACGATGTTCGCCTCAATCTTCGAGCGCTGGAGTTCTCCCTCTTCCTTCTGCTTGGCAGCCGGCTCCTCGACCCGTTTGAGGACGTGGGGAACGCAGTCGGATGCCTTCCGGCCACAAGCACCGCAAGTCACAAAGGTGTCGCGATGCATGAAAAGGTTGAATATGCGAGCTGGGTCATGTGAACTGAGGCAAAACGAATGGTGTCAGGCTGAATGCCCCGCGGATGGCCAACACAGGGGGCGCTCACCTTTCATTCAATGCCTCGAGCATCTCCCGTCCTAGGGATGTCGGTTCTCCAAGAACGGTGTCGCGAAGAGCAAACACCAAGCGTAGCTCCGACGGATCAGCCGGAAGGGAGCCGATATGCTGCACTATGACCGTGGTCGCCGCAGATGAGCCGCCGGACCACAGCGTTGGGATGGAGCGGACTTATGCCTGGTTTGGCAGTTCGTCGTTCTGTTGTGGCGGCTTTGGGGAGGGGAGGAAGGACGCAAAGGTGTTGGCGGAATCTGGAATGGTTATGGTGAGAGGGGGATTCTCCCTCCGATGGGCCTCCGTGAGACCCGCGGGCATAGTATATCATTCACTCCTTCCCGACGACGGCCCCGACTCGGCGAGGGTAAGAGTTAGCCTGACGCTGAAGATTCGGGCAAAACGGATCCTTCATCGCCAGCGATAAATTCGGGAGCCTTCCAGTCGTTATCGGTCAGGCCGGTCTGGTTGTCCCCCTTCGAATGAGAAAGCAAAAGAAACGGTTGGTCTCAGCTGCAGGATCGGCGTTGAGCACCGGGATAGCGAACGCTAACTTGGTTCACTCCAGCGACCAAACCGGCCCGAGGCGCTGTGAGAATCGCTTTCGGTAAGCAATACTCTTCGGGAGTGTATAAACAGAAACTTGAACGTACGAAGATTAGGAGCAGATCAAGATTTGGTTCAAGCTATTTATAAGTTGCCTGTTCCGGGCGCTGGTACTTGGTCGAAGTGCTTCCAATGATCCGCAGCATTTCCGAACTTGGGTAGAACTTCGATTTCGTCATCGTCTCTCGGGGTTGCAACCCGGCCCTCTCCTCACTCTTCGTTGGGTGCGGGTCGAGAAGGGGAAATGCCGGCCGAAGCGAGGCGGGCGAGGGACCATCAAAGACATGGTGAGCGCTTCGTTGGTGACAAGCGATGTGCTCGGCGCACAGGCAATTAAGGGGGGATGGTCTTTAACAATGAACAGGACACGGGACTAAGATACACACGAGAGGCAACAACAAAGACATGCGAGGCTCACCTGATTGAGCTTTCAGCGAGGCGATAGTGGCTTAGGACGTGAGTAGCTTTCGATCGGGAGGAAGTGTTGCGGTACGGTCGCTGACACCTGGAGTGAAGCAGCGCTCCGTTTTATATGTCTTTCCAAGCGCTCGTGGCTCCCAAAGAATGAACGTATATGTGGTCGTCGTTGCAGAATCGCAGACTTCCTCGAAATCTCTTTGATGCTTTATGAAGAGGAGGTGAGTCGTATGCAACCCTGCATGGTTTGACTGAAGGATTTCGAAGGTAAGGACATGTCTGGTGTTGGTTCAGAAAAGAACAGATCTCGCACGAACTGTGGGAAGCTAGACGCCAATTGCAATTGCCGCTCCAACCTTGTCCCTTTCCAGAGCCACACCCGTATTATATCCACGCCGATAAGACCGCCATTCAATTAATCCCGTACTTATTGCTGGAGTCCCACTTCCAGCTGAGTTTCCCTTCTATCACCGTGCCTCCTCCCTATCCGCACTGGGACCCCCTAGCAAAGACCAATAGCCCTATAGCTCACTATCGGCAATCTACATATCATCCATACCTTCACTCTTACCTTCCTCGCTCGACCTCATAGCGCCGGTGACCTGGCCTCCTTGAATACCCTGAAACCCTCGTGTAGTGCTGCCACCCGCGATTTCTCTATCTCACTCCCTTGAGACCTATGCGAGTGTTATGAGCAAATTTGTTTCTGTTACAACGCATCTGGTGCGTTTTTTTTTTTTTCATAGAATTGAGTGTTTTGCGACGCACCTGAGGCCATTGTGTGCGAAAGGTGTGAGGGGGTAAAAGAGCGCGTATAATGTCGGGTGGGGAGGGGTGGGCGCAGTTCGCGGGGATATGAAATTACCAACGCGCGTAGAGGTGCGGCGCGAGAGCTTCACATACCTGGCTGCCATCTGGTCGCATGATCTGACACATCCGAAGGAGAACTAGACTTCTGTGGTATAACTGAACTAAGGGGAGGCCATGTGTTACATATTAAGGCCTAGGTGATAGCGCGGAAGAGGAATGGCCATGTCATGGTATGGGGCGCACTGAGAACGTCGGAAGACCTTCGATAACGTCTCGGTCAGGAATCAACGTAGATGGGGTCCAGACCAGGATCGCGCCTGGCCCTCGGTTCGTACTCTATCTTCATCAACAGCTCGACCGAACGATGGAACAGAGGTCTTTCGTGGGATATTTTACGTCCGCGACCTCGGTTGATGCTGTTAGTTTCGAACACCAATGTTAGTTAACCGCTTTCAAACGAGGTTATTCTACTTTGATTTTGACTTACTTCAACTCTTTCCATTGATATTTATCTCCGTCCAAGAAGGGCTTCCATAATGGGATGTATTCTAAGAGCCGCCAAGGTGTTAATCCTCTTAATGGGTCGTGAGGCTTCCCCCTGACGTCCTTCTGAAGTTCATCGATAACCGAAAGCGGTAATCTCGACCCAGTGTCAGATAAAAATCTAGATTTCATGAGGTTTGATCTCCTAGCATCGAAGTACGCTTTCACAGTGGGAACGTCGTCGAACGCGTAGGGAGCCCAGAAAATTCCTATTCCGGAGGCGTCGATCTGCTGTACCATCCAGAGCAAGCTAACCGATTCCATTATTAGTAACGAGTTTAAACTCTCGAGGCTGGATGTTCAATGTACCTAGGATTGGATAGGTTGTTCTTATGTTTTGCTTTATGAGTGTCGACTTCACCTCCACCGACATCTGCGAACACTGGATCAGCTTGAGCTCAGATTCACTTACGTCGAGACACATACCACTATGGCTTCCAGCAAACCACACTTCTCTGCGGTTTGTTGCCCCCCAGGGGAAGTTGCAGTCGGGACATTGCTTGGCGTGTTGATCACCTGCGTAGCTCTCGGAAGGATCCTGCCTCGGACCCTCCGTCCTGCGACGAAGGAGAAGTGCATTACGAACGGCGGTGCCAAACATCTTAACTTGGTCTGAGAATGTATCTTGCTCTTGAAGTGGCTGCAGTTGACCTAAGTCATCATCGTTCAGGCTGTAACGAACGACGACGTACCTCCGTTTTAGGGTGTCCATCAAAAGGGCCCCTTGCCCAAGAGTTCTGTCGGAACGTCGCACGACGCTCATCGAGAGCCAGTGCTTGGCGGAAGGTCTTGACCACAGCATTGTGCGAGGTAAATGGCAAAGTCTTTCCCATCAGCCCGGCGGAAGTGACACAGTCCCTGGACCGCGTATCAAGATAGTCGGTTCTTTGTTTCCCTCTTTATTTTTTCGTAGTTAGACCGCAAACGCACCAGAGACCCATAAATTCAATGGAAACATGTCGCGAGAAGGCCCTCTTGAATCCGCGTGCCTTTTGAATACCGGCGTTGGATGTGTCCTTGTACAAGGAGTACGCAAACGGGATCTGCTCTGCGTTGCTGCTGGGAAGGAGACCAACCTTCAAGTGAGAGTCGGCCACTTATCCATGCTAGAAACTGAGAACAGAGAATATGGCTCACAATGTGTAACATTCCGGCTAAGCAACGTGCGGTATAGGCTCCTCGGCTGAAACCAACAAGACAAATCTTGTCCCCCTCTTTGTAGTTTTGAGCAAGAAAGCGGTAGCCTCCCATGATCTAAGAAGGACATTAAGGAAATCATACGACGGGTTATGTCAGCTCCAGTAACTTACGTGGTCGTCGAGATACCTCCAGTTATAAACGATATCCAATCAGCCCGTTGGTACTGCCCGCAGTGTAGCAGTGATCACCTACCATGCGACGGCCACGTCGAGAGCCTTAGAGAGCGGGCGCGAGATCTGGCCCACCGATTTGGCGGGCGAAAAGTATGTGCCTAGGGAAGGTCATTTAGTCAGAAAAAGGGCGATGATGATTAGAAAGGGCTTGCCAGGCTGGTAGTAACAAAGTTGGCTGTCCGTCCGCATCTTATCAAGGCCTTGGAACAGTCGAATGACATTCGTATGTCCATAGTTGGAATACTTGGCAGGTCCATCGAAGCAAAGTATCAAGTTTCTAGGTTGATATTGATGATCACGTGGGCCAGGGATGAAGAAGCCTGCCGGAGCTGTGTGGTCGTCGGGTGGCGAGGGAAGATTCGGACTGAACACCGCTTGCGTCGAACGGTGATCACGAAAGTTTGAAGTAAGGAAGGGTTGATTCTGTGACGGCTCTGAGGGCCGTCTCGGAGAGTCGACACCGATAAAGATCGGTGAGGGGAAAGATGAATTCTGCGATAGGTCTGGGAATCGATTCGGAGGGGTGAAGCCGGGGGAAATTGGCGGCATGGCTAGGATTGGTATTGTCGAATTGGGGATTGAAGTAGAAGGTGACGTCGGCATGAACCAGGTCTTGCCCTCGGCTTCCATGACTTAGCGCGATGGACGGGGTGGGGACGGAAAAATTGGAGAGGAGGATGGCCGGATATCGCACCACGGATGACGGAGACGCTTAACGGGGTTATTAATCGAACCATGCTTGCTCATATAATGGACTCCGGAGAAATGCATAATTAGTCGATCCTGCAGATTGAGGCGTGGTGTGATTTCCCTTTAAACTTACGGATGCAGGCTTCAGAAGAGCATTCGGTGGCTTGCAGCATTTTTAACATCAGGATTTACGATATGGGACAGGCGAAGCTGCTCCTACAGGGTCCAGACCTCTCAGCCTTCAAGTTAATAAGTTGATGTCAGACCCCCGGCACCGCGCCTGTCGCGTCGTAAACATCCCCAAGCCCCGAAGTCAATTGGACGCGCCGACCCTGACCGGATCGATGCTTTGACATGCCTGGATTGCGTTGAATGAGTTTTGGAATCCTGCTGAGCACTTTTTTGTAGTGTTGCGTGAAGAAGGTGGCCATGGTAGAGTGGCTTGATCGAAACCAGTGGCAACAGCACACCGTGGAGAAACAATCAATCACCGCCCTCGGCGCAAAACGCCAGACATTATTCTCTTCCTTCCTATTGGCTCCGAATACTATTCGGGACAGCGGGTGGGCAAGGCCGCGTGGTAACCGAGAAAGCGGCGCTCTCTTGCTTCTGGATTTGGAACGAAGTATGTACACGCACCAGCCTCACCTCGGCGGTCGGGCATAACGCACCTTTCAACCTGTCATCCCCCGGAAAAGGGGACCACTTCACGACAACGAGGATGAAGCGAATGAGTACCCCGGTCACTGGTCAACCCTCATTGACGACACCCGCAACAACCAAGTCCATCTGACTAAGCTGCCAGCCGACCCGGGGTACTCAGCACGTGGAAGCGTCCAGTTAAGACCGTTCCGGGTCCCGTCGGCGTCGATCTTTGCACCGTCGGTCCGCCCCGAGTTCCGGGTTCCATTGTATTCAAAGCACGGAAGCGCGACCTCTAATTATGGGAACAAAGTGAGGAGCTGTTTCGCTTCGCAATGGATCGGCTGTAGTGGGACATTACACAACCTAATCCCCAAGACTTGGATTAGGTAAGCCACAAGCAGCCCCACACGCGAGTCTACGCGACTCCAAGCGCGAGGCCAGATCGTAATCGATCCGCTCGAACGTCCGTCCACCGCCTCACCTTGCATCACAGCAATATTTTCCCTCTCCTAGCGTCAACTACCCTTGGACTGATAGTACCTGACCTTTTCCATCATGCGATCACTAGCCACAAAGCTTTTCGACCCTTTCAGCGATCCTCGCAGCACCCCGACCCGATCGCCAATCGGTCAGAAGGCTGAAGAAGCCAACCCTCTGGCTGCGCAACAAAGTGATAAAAATGGAGCGAACCACGAGATAGCCCCGACAAAGCTCTCTGCAGTGAGTTTTCTATCTCTTTCATAGTTGCTTAGCGCGGGCGACTAAGTGACACAACGCACAGCTGGAAAGACTCGATGCCTTATCGAGCTTCAGAACGCAGCCGAATGCGATTCCCACCCTTTCCGACCCACCAAAAGTTGGTGGTCATGCCACAGTATACAAGGCAACTCTCAAGCAGGGCAGGTGGGGTCCTAAGAAGCAAGTGGCGGTGAAGAAGCTTCATCAGCATCAAATAGACCGACATATGTTTGCTAATGTGAGAAGCAAGCGTTTGCTGCTCATTCAGTCACGCTTACCACCTACCGGTAGAAATTTGTTCATGAAGTGGAGTTGATGGCCGGATTATCTCACAAGAACATTGTCCAGTTGCTGGGGTTCGTCGAGGACTTCGAAAAGGGGGTCGCTTGGGTTATCATGTCCTGGGAGCCTAATGGGAACGTGAAGGATTTCCTCGCGACCCAAAAGTGGGAAGTACCTGAGCGGATTTCACTAGTACGGGACTTTTTTTCTCCGGGGAAGCTTGCTACTTCAAGCTCACGACGCCTTTACCTCAGATCCAGGATACCTTCGAGGGCCTCCAGTACCTGCACACCCGGCAACCGCCAATCTATCACGGAGACCTCAAAGCGGTAGGTTGACTACTCCACACTCATACGGGGTTACCTTCTCACCACAATAATGGAGTAGCTTAATATTCTCGTCAGCTTCTCGTACCGTGCCGTTATTACCGACTTCGGCTCGGGTCGTGTTATTGAGCAACAAGCAGACCAAGAAACGGAAGAAGGCATTGACGGGGAGGTGAAGGGAAACCTGCCACCTGAGCAAAATATTCCTGCAATAAAGGTTGAGGCGACTGGCAATCAACTGACCCTAACGGGGCCCGCTTTCACCGTTCGCTGGGCGGCTCCTGAGGTTATGGATTACAAGCCTCCACGTTTGGAGAGTGATATTTGGTCAGCTGCGTGGGTGTGCTGGGAGGTAAGGTGTTCAGAGAACTTTGAGATGGTGTTGCGATACTGACTCAAATCACAACCACGGATTGTCGGATAGATTATAACGGATAAGCTTCCATTTCCAGAGCTCCAGACAGAAACAGCTGTCACGACGACGGTTCTTCAGGGAACTGTCCCTTCGGCGAAGGAAGATTTGGAGATGTCGCAACTAGTTAGGCTTTGCAGCTTGATGACGGACTGCTGGGCGATCAAGCCACAAGAGAGGCCAAGCGTTGACCACTGTTGCAACGAGCTGAGATCCTTGGTGAGTCTGAGGCCCCTTCGACGTGGCAATATCTAATGTACCTCCTTTAGCCGTCAGTTCCCCCATTGGGTGGAATTCTTCCGGACTCTAAAGCCAGTAGCAGTCCCCTCTTGTTTCAAATGGCTCGCATGCACTACCTGCACGCTCGATACAAAGACGCGACCTCCTTGTTCCACCAAGTGTTAGAACGTACGAAATCTGAAGGGGACCAAAATAAAACGGCGGATTCCCTGTATTGGCTGGGAAAAGTATCGACCGCTCAGTGCGACTATAAAGACGCGGAAACGTATTATACTGACGCGCGAAAGATCTACCTCCTTACCGGCAACATCCTTGGTCAGGCGAACGCGCTACAAGGACTGGGAGATACCTACCATTTGCAATTCAAGCTCAGGAAAGCTGAAGAATTCTTGACGCAGGCGCAGGGCGCCTACCTTGCTCTTGGCGATGATCGTGGGCGAGCGAGCACGCTTTGTGGGTTAGGCGACGTCTACTGTTCAAAATCCCAGTATCAGCAAGCCGAAAACAGTTTTATACGAGCCCACAAGATCTACGTCGATCTTAGAGATGCGGAAGGTGGAGCAAACGCGCTCCGGGGGCTTGGGCGCGTATATCACCTACTATTCAACCTTTCCGAGGCCAAAAAGCATTATGATCGAGCTCTGGACGTTTACGCACGCATCGGCGACAAAGCGGGTCAAGCAGAAGCATTGTTGGGCTTGACGGACGTCCATCTGACTCAATCAACATTCGCTGAAGCCGAATCAGCTTGTGATAAAGCTCTCGATATCAACTCTAACATCGGGAATCATCAAGGTCATGCGAACGCTCGATGCAAGCTGGGAAAGGTCTACTTTCGCCAATCCCAGTACGCTAAGGCCGAATCGTCCTACAAAACAGCACAAAGAATCTACGCTCAAATCAAGAACGATGAGGGTCAGGCAGACGCCTTGTGCGGCCTGGCAGAGGTCTACCGCTGCCAACCGGGGGAAGTCGCTAAGGCACCATTGCGTTACAATGAAGCGCAAGAGATCTACATTCGCATCGGGCATGTCGAGGGCCAAGCACGTGTCTCTTGCGGCTTGGGAGATATTTTGTGCGGTAAAGGCAGCTACCCCGAGGCCGAGAAGGCCTTCGACGAAGCACGGGAAATCTACGCTCGGATCGGCCGGGAGGAGGGTGAAGCGAATGCGTTATGCAGCCTGGGAAAGGTTTACCACCTCCAATCAGACTATCCCAAGGCCGCATTTTGCTACAACGGAGCCAAGACAATATATGCGCGCATCGGGCATGCCGAGGGTCAAGGACGTGCCTTGTGGGGCTTAGGAGAAGTCTACTACAGTCAATACAGATACGCCGAGGCTGCCTGTTCTTTTACAAAATTGCAAGAGACCTACGCCGTTCTCGGCCGTGATGAGGATCGTGCACGTGCCCTGTACTACCTGGGAGAGGTTTACCGCAGCGAGGTCGAGTCGAGCGGGGCCCTGGATGCCTCTTGCCTCCGGGATTCTCCTAACGTCGCCAAAGCCGAGGAGTCTTTCAGTCATGCGCGGGAGATCTACATCCGTATCGGCGTGGACATGGGCTTAGCAAACACGTTGTTAGGATCAGGGGATATCCAATGCGCACAATCGGACTACAATCTAGCCGAATCGGCTTACACTCAGGCCTTGGAGATCTACACCCGCATTCGCGAAGGCGAAGGCCTATGCCAAGCCAATGCCTTGTATAGATTGGGAGAGGTTTACCTTCACCAGTCCCAGTATAGTCGGGCTGCATCGTCCTACTACAAGGCCAAGGAAATCTATACTGATCGGGGCAGTAACCAGGGTCAAGCGAAAGCCTTAGTTGGCCTAGGAAAGATCTATCGCCGTCAGTCACAATTCGAGAAAGCTGCAGCGTCTTTCGTTGAAGCCAGGATGTTGCACGCTGGAAGCGGCCATGAAGAGGGTCAAGCGGATGCCTCGTGCAGCCTGGGGGAGCTCTACAGCTGTCAATCGATGTATGACGAGGCCGAATTAGCTTACGAAAAAGCGATCAAGCTCTACACCCGAGTTGGCCATGCCAGAGGTCAAGTGCTCGCCTGGTCCTGCCTGAAGAGCACTTCTTGCCGTCGACTAGAGGACACGAAGGCTAAATTGTCTTCTCAGAAGGCAGAGGACTTGTCCGCCATTATTGACACGTGCTCTGAGAAGGCAGAGGACCTGTCCGCTATTATCGACATGGGCGAGAAGGCAAAGGAGTTGTCCGCTATCACCGACACGCGCTCTAAGAAGGCAGAGGAGTTGTCCACTGTTATGCTCAAGAAGGCAGAGGAGCTGTCTGCTATTATCGACACGTGCAAGAAGGCAAAGGAACTGTCTGCTATTACCGACACGCGCTCTAAGAAGGCAGAGGTGTTGTCTGCTTTTATCAACATGTGTGAGAAGGCAAAGGAGTTGTCCGCCATTACCGACACGCGCTCTCAGAAGGCAGAGGAGTTGTCCGCTATTACCGGCACGCGCTCTAAGAAGGCCGAGGAATTGTCCGCTATTATCGACATGCACAAGAAGGCAAAGGAGTTGTCAGCTAGTATCGACGTGTGCGAGAAGGAGTTGTCCGCTATTACCGACACGCTCTCTCAGAAGGCGGAGGCTTTGGCCGCTATTATCGACATGTGCACGAAGGCAAAGGAGTTGTCGGCTAATATCGACACGTGCTCTGAGAAGGCAGAGGAGTTGTCCGCTATTATCGACACACGCTCTAAGAAGGCAAAGGCGTTGTCCGCTATTATCGACATGTGCAAGAAGGCAAAGGAGTTGTCGGCTAATATCGACACGTGCTGTAAGAAGGGGCAGGAGTTGTACTCTAGCATCGACGACAAGGCTCGAGCAGATGCCTTATACGACCGGGGGAAGGATTACCGCTTGAAGTCCAAGTATGCCGAGGCTGCGTTGTCCTACAACGAAGCGAGAGAGATCTACGCTAGCTTGGGTGATCTTCAGGGTCAAGCAGACGTCTCGTACGACCTGGGACAAGTCTATCATCTTCAATCTAACTACACAGACGCCGTCTCATCCTACACCAATGCGAAGGGAATCTACAAAGCCATTCGCAAGGACAAGGGTCAGGGCAACGCCCTATTCTGCTTGGGAGTAATCCATCTCCACCGATGCAATCACCTCGAGGCCGCCGCGTCCTTCGACGAGGCAGAATCGATTTACACTCTCATTGAGTATGAAGAGGGTCAAGCCAATGCCTTATTCTCCCTGGGGATGGCTTACCACCGTCAATCGAAATACTCCAAGGCTGTGTCGTTTTACAATAAAGCGAAACAAATCTACGCTCGCACCGGCAACGCTAACGGTGAAGCCAATGTTTTTTACCGTCTCGGGGAGCTCTACTGCCGTCAATCCAACTACATCGATGCCGAATCATCTTACAACAACGCTTCGGAAGCCTTCTTAGGAAGCGACCCTAATCGCGGCCAAGTACATGTCCTGTGCGGCCTGGGAGAGCTCCACTGTCATCGATCCGATTGGAGCAATGCCAAGTCGTCTTACGAGGAAGCTCTGTCTATCTCCACTGGCATCGACTACAAGGAAGGTCAAGCAAACGCCAAGTACGGTCTGGCGATGGCCTTCTACCAGGAATCCAACGACACCAAAGCCGAAAGCTTCTATGAGGAGGCAAGAGAAATCTACGCCAACATCCGCCACGAGGAGGGGGAAGCAAATGCCTTGTACTGTCTGGGACAAGTATGCCTCCGTCGATCTGATTACATCAATGCCGCGTCATTTTATGCCCGGGCACAAGAAATCTATGCTCACATCGGCTATAACGAAGGACAAACAAATGCCTCAGATGGATTACAGGAGGTCTTCCGCCTTCAATTCACATCTACCCAATCCAAATGAACTTTTACCTAAGTGCAAGTGCCAACAATGGACCTTTGTAGATGAGCACCTCTAATTATGTACCGAGATCGCGAGGCTCCCATAATAGTGACTTACGCCTTCCACGGAATGACGACCGCCGAGGGTGAACGTTGGAGTCCGCCGCTACAGTGATCGCTTAAGCCATCATGCCTAGTCTCCTATTTTATGATATGTATAATGTTCTTGCTTTGGCGCCCTTGCTTCTTGCCAACAGCGTCTACAATTGACTGAAGAAGGGCTTTAATTTCTTCGTCCTCGTTAGATAGATAGCGAACTCTCTCCATCTCCATCTGAAGGCCGCCAATGGCGTGCACGAACCCTGGACCGGTCGCGAAAACGTCTTCCTTCAGTTTCACGAACCTCGATGTATAACAGCATTGCCTCGTCGTTTTAAGCTCCGTCGTGGACAAGTGATTGTCATCTGAAGGACGTGAAGTGGAGAACGGATATGCCTGAAGAGCCTTCGCGACGTTTCGAAGAATGTCGAAACGCTATTCAAGCACCTTCAGTACAACAAACCCCGCCAGGCAACGTCCCAGATTGACCAACCTCGAATATGCATCCCATAGCTCATCAAGGTCGTCCCAGAATATATTGTACTTCTTCAGGATAGGCAGGTTATGGTCATGTGGGCGATATGGAACGGTGGCCAATGACCAGGCCACAAGACCGATGGCCTTCGGTAGTCCTGTGGGAAGACGGTGCAGAATGCCACACGTTCAAAGTCGCCCTCTCCGGCCCAGCGCTCGATGGTTGGTCGGAATTTAGCGGGGGCAGTGGAAGAGGTGCTGATGCTCAGCGATATCCGCGCATTGGTTACTGATACCCCTGGCTCTTGGGCCCTGAAGATTTTGCCTTGCGAATCAGTCGCATGAGGTTCTGCTGCAGATTTCTGGGCAGGCGGTGCACCAGTGGTGCACCATCGAACCTCCAGGGAGATCCCTCTTGGGCTCACTTATGCAGCGCCGTGTTTGGAGAGCTCCCCACGTCTGATAACCATCTGGTCGCATGATTAGACACATCCAAAGGATAACGAGATCTTCCATCATATCACTGAAATAAGGGTAACATATGCTACAGATTGAGACATAGGTGATAATCCGAGATAGGAATGGTCATGTAATGGGGTATGGTGCCTAGAGGACGCCGAGCTCAACATAAAGACCTTCGACAACGTCTCGGTCAGTAATCAACATAAATGGGTGCCAGACCAGGACCGGGCCTGGCCTTCGGTTTATAACCGC
>WSTX01008043.1:0-21112 GCA_019633405.1 Tulasnella sp. 408
GCTCCTTACCGAGTTCGACTATGATATTTCGACTATCAAGACCGACGAGAAGCTTTTTGCGGTATTAGGCAAGCGCGCCACGGGAGAACAATAGTCTACGACTACAAACCTGAACCTCCTCTCGGGCTGTTTGTAGCGTGCCTTGATACTCCTTCAACGCTTCTGCATGATCACGAGCTGAAAACGCTTTCCCTAATTGACCCAAGGAATTCCATTCATCGACTTTCTTCTTGAGACGTTCAAGCTCCCTGGGTAATCTGTCAGCAGAACCAGACCGACGGATCGCCATCAACGTACCCGTGCAAATCCTGAATGTGAACGGCAACATCCTGTTCGCCCGCGCTTGATTTCTTTTTGAAGTTTCCCAGAAGCTTGGTCAGCTTCGAGGTGTGATCTCCAAGGTCAACTGCGAGGGTGTGGTTCCTGTCCATCGTCTGCGATAGAGCGAATAAGTGAGCGCCAGAGTGAATCAGACCAAGGTAACATGATACCTGGAGCATTTCTACGAAAGCCAACCCCACTTTGGCGGCCGCCCCGACAAAGTTCCCAACGACGGGAATGGATCCGGATGCGATCTCCACGCTTTTGAAAGTCTTCCTGGCTATGGTAAGGGTTGCATCACTAATTGGGCCCCTCTCTTTGCGGTCTTCAGGAGTATTTGATCGTGGTTGTGAAGGGACCAGTGAGTTGGCGGCCGGGTCGTCCGCCGTGACTCCTTGTTGAGAAGTGCCTGTTGGTGGGTCCAGAGCAAGAGATTGCGAGGCCGGAAGGAGCTGAACCTGCGGCGGGGATCCAACGTCATTCGCGCCTTCTATTATGAGCATGGTAGATGAATGGTAAGTCTAGGGCGAGCTAGTGAACGCCGAGCCCGCACTCACCATTTGCCCGCTCGTAGTCCAGGCGTTCCTTTTAGCTGTTGGATCAGAAGCACGAACTCAAGAAACGAGTTCACGGGCGTACCTTGAGAGCATTGATGGCCTTGGATATGTCATCTTGACAAGTATGGAACAACAGCGTGCATTTGCTCGGACGGTTGGAAGCCAACGACCTGACCCGCTCGAGGAACTTCCACCGCTTCATCTCTGATTTTGATGATGCGTCCTTCAGCCTTATACGAACATCGTCCAGAACTCTGTTCGAGGTGAGCTATAGCGACCTGACTCGTGCGTGATGCACTGAACTCACTCTGCATATCGCTCGACCAGAATTTGAACCTCGTGTGCAATGCCGTTTGTTTTGTTGGCAAATTCTGGTGAGGAAGTGATGGTATTTAGCAACTCTTCCACGGCGGATGCCGAATCTTTGGGCCACTCGGTGTTCTTGATCAAGGTTAGTTATGACAAAGCCGTGGCGCATCGTAGAAGGGGGCCTACTCTGAGAATGGATGCTACCTCCTGCTTCAAAGACTCTACTCTCTTGTGAAGAATTCCCTCTCGCTCATCGTCTGGAGGAGAATGGGGAACTCGTCCAGGCATCGGAGGCGGTTTGGGAGGCGGTTGGCTGTCGGTCGGCGTCGATTCACTCTTCATGACGATGGTCGAGTATGTGCAGTTCTGGGTTAAATCAACGGCAGAGCAGCTGGAGCGTTGAGGGGAGAGAGCGCTCGAGATTGTGGTAGGTGAATCACACCTTGGGAGTTGTTTGTGCGCCGCACCGCCTCGAGGCAAACACAGTTTCGAATTTCCATGTCAAGTCACTGCCCCATCCCGACGACCTGTATTCGATCACCAAGCCTCTCAGCAAGTCTCAACATAAAACTAGTGGCACGGCCTGTGACTGTTAGTAGACCTGGATCGCGGTAGCATGGGCTAAGGTTCGAAAGATGGCTGAAACTTCACTATTTCATTCCAGTCAAGCACTATTACACCCGAAAATGTCGTGGCACCTCAGTCCGCGCTCGTCTCTGCAGACGTATATACTATTCTAGCCTAGTAATAGATCATTACAATGAGCTGATGGTGTCTTGGACATCACCGCGTCCCAGCAAAAGCGTTCTCATCTACCCGGACCGTCGCTTTCGGGTAGCAATATAGGGACTACCATCCTTGCAACTACCCTCCTCCTCCGAGCTCTCTCCAGCTCCCAGGTTGATGCCGTCACTCCCAGCTCGTCCATGGTCTTTGACCGCCCAAGGCGTCTTCCGTTTTATCACCAAAAAACAGGACCCACAACGCGCGCTGGCTTCAATGGATGTGTCGGTGATTGAGCCTGCGGTAGCGTTGTATGCACACCCTGACGTGGATCCCTAAGAGAGACGGATGTTGAGGCGAAGAGTTTGTAGGATGGAGCTTCGTTTCCAAAGCATCGTGACATGTTTCAACATCGCCGCGGAGAGGGGCGCTGAAGCTATGCTTGGGAACCACCTGTCCTAACGAGGATCCTACGCGTTCCTACTCGAATGAAGGCGTTATAACCAGGCCCAGCCACGTCGAGCGCCTGGTAGAGCGAGGTTGGGAGGTGGATATGGCTTTGGCCGACGGGTGTAGAAGCTGGACATTGCCTCAGACGTCTTGAAGGGGTAAAAGTCGACGTGACTACGGTGACAGGGTACTTCCTCTGAGGTCGAAAGGGACCCCATACCCAAGTAGTGAGCGTTCGCAAGTGGGAGGGGATTTCGAAGCAAGATGCGGCTTCTTTGCTGCAAAGAACGCTTCTTGAGATGAGCGAGTCTGAATACGAACAGCAGCGGCATAAGCTTGCTTTCGAAGGTAAGGGAAGAAGATCACGAGACTCACTGCAAGGAGTTGGGGAACTCCTCTTGCAGAGCCAACACTTCCCAACGGGAGCCAACTTGCCCAGGGACCCTTCGCTTGTAGACGAATAAAAAACCCTCGTTCACTCCGAACCCCTTCACTCGCCATCACGGGACTCTCCGATCGGCATTATGCGCTCACTGCAGCCAACCTTCCGATTGAACACGGGATTTGAAATGGCCAATGCATCGTAGTCCTGCCGCGCCGTTTGGCCTACACCGAGCCCCCAATTCACTTCGGCCCAATATTGTATGCTACCACAGCTCCACCTGAGCCCGTCGAGACCTCACGACTCGGTCGAAGAGTGTTTCTTGGGTTGACGAAAGGAGGTCGTAGGATGCGTCCATCTCGCTGGCTCAAGTCGCACACGTAGTCGGAAAGGTTGATGTCGTCGACGTGACGGGAGATGGAACGCGAGAAGGTCGGAAGAAGGCGCTACAGCGTCGGCCGTTGCAAGGTGGAAGGTCGTGGTGGCGGTATTTCGAAAGGTGGTCGTTGGGTACGAGCGGACGAATCATGTCGTCAGCTCGGACGCTCTCTCTCGCTCCGCATCAAAGCCGACGTCTGGACGAACACCGACTCAATGACCGCCCATTCAAGACCGCTTGATTCAACATTCTCCGACGTCCGTGTTGTCACCTAGATTTTATGACGCAAGATGTCACCAGCGTCTGTCGTTCGCGATTAGAGATTGTGCGGCCTGTTCCGAGGGATCACAGCCGACGGAACGATCGCGAGCCAAAGTTGTTGGCGACTGGGCTCCAGAAAAGTCGTAAGCATACGAGGAGGTGGTGACGGTTGGGCATTGGAGTTGGGGCTGCATAGTGGCGGGGTTGAACGCGGTGGAGAGGAAGAGACCGGTGCGCTGAATTATGGAGCCCATTCCAAAATGGTGTTAGAAGTCGCCACCTAGATACTCCCTGTGGAACAGAGAGTGCTGTCTTGCATTGTTGAACGAGGTGAGCGGGAGAGCGATGCCGTCCTTGGAAACGTATTGGGTCATCGGTAGCGAGACATGCTCTGTCAGTCCATATTGAAACTGTTGTTCGGGAGGTACACAGCGTCCGGACCCTACGAGCAACCGATACTGCGCGTCAGTGAAGACCTCGTAGCAAGAGAGGGGAATAGCCTACTATCACGTTTGATGTTCCACGAGCAGAAGGATCATAGCGAGGTCGCGACGCCGTGACGGGGGAGGTGTGCCGCGCAAAGAGACTCGGCGAGTGCTTGGACGAATTTGTTTGTCAAGAACGGAGCCTGCGTCCGGATTGAGTTGCGATCATTGCAGCACGCGCGCCATCGTAGCTCGCAGATCATAATAAAAGACAATAGGAGTGTGTCCCAGTCGCTTGCATCGTTGGCGGCTCGACGAAGAGAGGGAGCGTGCAGCGGAGCGAGAGGTCCTTGTTCGCTTGACGAACTTCTTGACATGCCGATCAGGCACCACATCCACCCTTGTAATTAATATAATCCTTTGTATTCACTCCAACCCCTGACAGACAGCACGAGGGACAAGCAAGTTGACTTTCTTCCCTTCGGTGAGTCGCGGCCCGGTGAAGGGGACAGAGGTTTAGTGCACCCCAGCGCATACAACGGCGGAGTTCGGACGCCGCCGTTTGATGGTGCCGCGGCATTCCAGCTTGTAGAAAGATGTCAAGAGTACACGAGGTGCCTTCCAAAGATGTGGTATACCGGGAACTGGGCGTTGTTCGCTTTCCTTTTCGTTGTCTCTGAGAATCGCCAAGTGTTGCATAGGGCAATTGCGCTGAACATGGTACGTTTTCACGAAAAGGTCCCTCGGGTGATGATGTCACTGACACCCTGCTTCTCTCTCTTTCCCCATTCACTGCACGAGCCGAGTCTTGTCCTTTGCTGCCGTGGCTTGCTTTATGATCGCCCTTTGTGGAGTATCGTTGGATTTGGCAATGTTTTTGGTTCTCCTTGTCAGGAGTCAACGGGACTGACCAGACATCCTCAACTGCGGATGCTAGCCCTCAGAAATGCACGTCGCTCAGGTGCACCTCAAGCCTCCAACAGGACAACTGAATCGACCTCTAGGCCCCACACCCCTGTATGAATACTCACCGGACCTCCACGCCTTGCCACTTCCGGATGTTCGGACAGCACGCCTCTCAGCTCCGGAACCTCGTCCCCACCACGCTTCGGCTCACTCGACTCCAGGTCCGTATCCTAGATTAATAACTTCAAATATATCTTACCGTCGTCGAATACAGGTTACAGCTGTTTGACCTGCCCATTTTGGAGTTGGGCTTATAATTTGACCGGTCTCGACGGGAAGGCGTCCCGAGATTACCGTAACGTTAGCCGACATATATGAGTCAGTTAGTGTTAGCGTGGAGTAGTATAGAAGCCGCTTTTCTTTCCCCATCTGTTCTGGTCTAAGGGACGAGTAAATGGTGCAGCGCTCGCTGGACAAGATGATTAGCAAACGATCTCGAGGTGTAAATCTATCAGGTAGCAGCCGGGTGGGATCGCTTACCAACCATTGGTGCAACATCGCTCTGAAAGTGTAAGGGAAGGTATGAAGAACACGTAGTACTTGAGCTACGCTTGAATATGCTATTCTCTGGGTACAATGAGCTTACGCTGTTAGTTATGAGTAGAGGGAGCCATATGCCAACACAGTTGAGCGCCCGTATTAGGGAACGGTGAACCTAGGTTTGTTTAGGTTTATGACCGAGTCATGGATGAGAATCATTGAGCTAGAGGTTTGACCACACCCGTGAGCATTTCGCTGTGTATTCATTCAAGCGGAGACTAGGATCTGGGGGAGAAGATTTTGAGGCGCTCGAGCTGCCAAAATTGGTCGCGAGTGACATGGTAGTAACGATATACATTGACTGCCAAGCTACAGAATATCTCTTGCCTGATTATGGAAGTGAAATCCTGGCGCCCATATCACGTATCAAGAAGCCATCGGGTTAAAAAGTGCAACACTTGTGTTTAGGGCGAACAGCTCACCTTATCAGAACTGATAAGTCTGAGTTCCGAGAACCTGAGAAACGTCAAGAATGTACGGGGACCCGTTTGGAAAGGCAGCAAGCCTCCCATCGTATAGAGCCCACTCATGCGCCTGCATGTCCCAGTATTGTGGAGGAAGCCAGAGGAAGCGGGAGGAGCCGGATGTTATCCAATGATCCTGAAAGCGTGGATTTGCGTCCGACGGGTGGCTGCGAGACGTGTCACATCTTTGACGGGTGTTGACATCCCAAGCGGCGAGACTGCCATCGCGGCATCGTGCCAGGAGGAGCGTTCCATCTGATGAGAAGGATACGGACATGACCCAGTGACTGTGTCCCCCAAGTGGTTCACCAACCGCAACTCCGGTCTGAGGATCCCAGAGTCGAATCTCCCTGTAGGACCCGGATGCGAGATACTTGCCGTCGGGTGAGAAGCAAACGGACTGAACCCAGTCCGTGTGATCTTCGAGAGGTTCACCCACCTGCACTCCCGTTTGAAAATCCCAGAGTCGAATTGTTTGGTCATTGGATCCGGATGCAAGATGCTTGCCATCTGGTGAGAAGCAAACGGACCTAACCCTGCCCCAGTGACCTCTGAGTGGCTCACCCACCGCGACGCCGGTCTGAGCATCCCAGAGTCGAATTGTGCAGCCATCGGATCCGGATGCCAGAAGCTTGCCATCGGGCGAGAAGCAAACGGAGTTAACCTCGCCTCTGTGACCTGTGAGCAGTTCACCCACTGCCGCCCCGGTCTGAGCATCCCAGAGTCGAATTGAACGGTCACCATATCCGGATGCTACCCGCCTTCCATCGGGTGAGAAGCGGACGGAGTTGACCTTGGCACTGTGAGTGATGAGGGACCCGGCCACCGCCGCTCCGGCCTGAGGATCCCAGAGTCGAACTGTCTGGTCATCGGATCCGGATGCCAGGAGCTTGCCATCTGGAGAGAAGCAAACGGACCAAACGGTATCATTGTGACCTGTAAGTGGTTCACCCACCGCTGCTCCGGTCTGGACGTTCCAGAGCCGAACCGTCCTGTCATCGGATCCGGATGCCAGAAGCTCGCCATCGGGAGAGAAGCAAACTGATTTCACCCCCTTACTGTGACCGGTGAGTTCTTCGCCGACTTGGGTTCTCGTCTCGATGAGCCAGAGGCGAATAGTCCCGTCATTGGATCCCGATGCAAGAAGGTCGCCGTTTGGGCAGAAGCAAACGGAGTTAACCCAACTGCTGTGACCCGCGAGGGGTTCACCCAAAGCTGCTCCGGTCTGAGGATCCCAGAATCGAATCGTGCTATCCGCGGAACCGGATGCCAGAAGCTTGCCATCGGGTGAGAAGCAAACAGAAATGACCTGGTCACTATGTCCTTTCAGCGGCTCACCGGTCGGTGCTCCGGTCTCGGCATTCCAAAGTCGAACTGTCTTGCCAACAGATCCGGATGCCAGCAGTTTGCCACTTGGGGAGAAGCAAACGCACCAAAGCTGGCAATCGTGCCCCAAGAGTGGTTCACCCAACGCTGCTCCGGTCTTGCTATTCCATAGTTGAATCGTTCCATCATCGGATGCTGACGCCAGAGCATTGCCATCTGGCGAGAAACAAACAGACCAAACCGCTCGCTCATGACTGATGAGCGGTTCGCCTACTGCCGTTCCGGTCTGGGAGTCCAAGAGCTTAATTGTACCATCCTCAGATCCAAATGCCACAACCCTGCCATCTGGAGAGAAGACGACCGTTTTCACCTCTGCATTTTGAGCCCGAGTCCAAAGGTTTGACGGCCACTTTGACATCGAGTGACCGTCTACCATTTGAACTTTGGCATGCTTTCCGTACAGATTCCATATCTCAGTGTTTGTGGGGCAATGTGGGAGTGCTGAAATATAAATATGGAGTGGTCCAAACGAAATTGGCTCGAAAGACGTGGTGACCAAACGACAGGCATCGTCCCAAAGGACCGCAAGCGAACCATGTGTGGGTATCTGCAATTGCTGCTTTGAAGATTGGTTAGTAAAAGCGACGACCCTCAGAGCTAGAGCCTGCGTCTTCGACTTACCAAAAGCCATTGATGCACCCGCTTTGCCGAGGTAATTGCTTCCGTGGTGGCTCCGACCAAGCTCATTACTTCAAGCCAGTACAGGATCTTCTCATTGCTGAATGTTTCAAAATGGGAAAACTCGGCGTTTTCCCCCGGCTTTGGCCACCTGACTCCTTGCGTTAGATGAGTCGACCATGCTCGGCAAGAATACACCATGCCCTTCGATATCACACGCTCTACGATGCCTTGCACGTCCAAGCTTGATTTCGAACAATCCGATAGGTCGCAAATGTTTTCCTTCAGCCTTCTGAGCATAATCTTGAAGCACTCGCCCGCTAGTTGCTGGTGGCACCGGGCAGGATCAACATAAAACGGTTGGTGCTTGCATCGGAGCTCGCTGGCTAATAGATCTTGAATGGAGGTGTGCATCAGGCGCATTGATTCGGCGGGCGAGTCGGGGATAGACAGGAGCGAGTTGAGATCCGCGAGCACGTCTTCGCGCAGAAACGCGATGATCCCGCCTTTGTCGAGCCCATCGAAGATTTGGTGGTTGCCGTATAGGGTGGCGATTACTTCGAGTGAAACGGGATGCGGGGCCACCACAAGAGTTCCCAGCACCCGGCGCAGAATGTCCTGCCTGACAAGGTCTAACCTCACGTTGTCAAAGGCTTTGGACAGAATTTGGTGGTACAGATCATCGAGTCCGCTCCACACCGAAGGACGTTCCAACACCACCCACAACCGGTGCACGGGCGAACCATTGCCAATGTATGTGACCACGGTGCGCGCCCATTGAAACAAACCTTGAGACATTCGAACGAGCTGCTCGATGTGCCGGGTGGAAGGCCAATCGGCTGCGAGATCCTGGTCATCCCTGATCTGGGCGCAAGCATGTTGGATAAACCGGGCCAGGTCATTGTTTATTTCGGGTGCGGAGTCCAAGTCCTCTTTGCGCCATCGCTTAGATTCAAGATGCCGACGGATAGGATCTTCGGGTCGACATGTCAGCAGGAACTTGACATTGGTGGGCAGTGATGAAGAGTGTTGATGGATGAGCCGGACGAAGTCCACCGCATCCTTTGGATTGTCGCATTCATCGAGGGCGTCAACCACAATGATAATGGGATGGGAATGGCTCTTGAGCTTTTCAAACGGAGTGACGAGGAGGGTCTCGAACTGCTCGTCGAGCCGTCGACCCGCTTCTGCAATGCCTTCGTTCTCTCGCACACTCTCCAGAACGGCTTCCCTAACCTCTGGTACAAGACTACTTCCCAGCTGCCTTGCGAGAGCACATAGAACACGGGAGTTTACCGTGCTTTGACCCCGACGGAAGTGGAAAATTGCGCAGGATGCCCGGCATTTCCAGTGGTGCACCACTGTTGACGCAATCGTTGATTTTCCTCGCCCAGCCATACCGCAGATCCATAGTACCCGGTTCGTAAGGGAGGGATCCCTGATCCAGCTCTCAACTCGCTTCAATACGTCAACTCTGGTTCCAGGAAAGCAAATGATATCCCCGACTGTGTTTCCTCGTGCCCCATATTGTCCATCCCCAAGGCATGTAAGGAGACGACGCCGTTCTTTGCGTAATTCAATGTTTTCTTATGGAGAGGCTTAGCATGGCGTTCTATTCTAGATCAAGGCTCCTTACCGAGTTCGACTATGATATTTCGACTGTCAAGACTGACGAGAAGCTATTTGCGGAATTAGGCAAGCGCGTCACGGGAGAACAATAGTCTACGACTACGAACCTGAACCTCCTCTCGGGCTGTTTGTAGCGTCCCTTGATACTCCTTCAACAGTTCTGCATGATCACGAGCTGAAAACGCTTTCCCGAATTGGCCTAAGGAATTCCATTCCTCGACTTTCTTTTGGAGACGTCCAAGCTCCCTGGGTAATCTGTCAGCACAACCAGACCAATGGATCACCGTCAACGTACCCGTACAAGTCCTGAATCTGACCGGTGATATCCTGTTCGTCCACGCTTGATTTCTTCTTGAAGTTCTCGAGAAGCTTGGTCAGCTTCGAGGTGTGATCTCCTAGGTCGATTGCAAGGGTGTAGTTCCTGTCCATCGTCTGCGGTAGAACAGGTACATGATCGCTCGCATGAAGAGGATCCAAGAGACATGATATACCTGGAGCATCTCTACAAAAGCCAATCCCACTTTGGCGGCCGCTCCGACAAAGTTCCCAACGACGGGAATGGACCCAGATGCGATCTCCACGCTTTTGAAAGTCTTCCTGGCTATGGTAAGGGCTGCATCACTGATTGGGTCTCTCTCTTTGCGGTCTTCGTGGGTAGTTGACTTTGGTTGTGAGGGGAGAAGCGAGTTGGTGGCAGAATCGTCTGCTGTGATTCCCTGTTGAGAGGTGCCTGTTGGTGTGTCCATTGTGAGCGATTGCACAGTCGGATGGAGTTGAAATTGCGGGGGCAATCCAAGGTCATTCGCGCCCTCTAGTATGAACAATCGAGGATGAATGGTCAATGTGAGGCAAGCTAGGGAACGCCGAGGCCACACTAACCATTTGCCCGTTCGTTGTCCAGGCGTTCCTTTAAGCAGCTGAGTCAGAGGTACGAACTCGCGAAACCAGCTCATGGGCATACGTTGAGAGCGTCGGCGACCTTCGTTATGTCATCTTGACAAGTATGAAACAACAACGTGCATTTGCTCGGACGGTTGGAAGCCAATGACCTAATCCGCTCGAGAAGTTTCCATCTTTTCATCTCCGATTTGGATGAAGCGTCCCTTAGCTGTATACGGACATTGTCTAGAGCTCTATCGGAGGCAAGCTGTAGGGAGCTGACCGGTTTGCGACACACTTAACTCACTTTACATAGTCCTCGACGAGAATTTGAACTTCGTGTGTGACACGGTTCGTTTTGCCGGAGATATTTGGTGAGGCATTGATGGTATTGAGCAACTCTTTGGCGGCGGACACAGAATCCTTGGGCCACTCGGTGTTCTGGATCAATGTCAGTTAGGCAAAGCCTCCATGCGTGGTGGAAGCGGACCTACTTTGAGAATGGTTTCTACCTCCTGTTGCAAAGAATCTATTCTCTCGTCAGAACTTGGGTCTCGCGTGTCGTCCGGAGGGTTTTGGGGAACTCGTCCGGGTGTCGCAGGCGGTTTAGGAGGCGGTTGGCTGTCGGCTGGTGTCGATTCGCTGCTCATGACGATGGTTGAGTAAACACAATTATGGGTTCAACCAATATGAGAGTATCTGGGTCGTTGAGGGGAGAGCGCTCAAGATTGTGGTAGGTGAATCACACTGGGGATTTGTTTGTACGCCGCACCGCCTCGAGGCACGGCTTCGAATTTCCATGTCAAGTCACAGCCCCCATTTCGACCAACCACACAAAGCCTTTCCGCAAATCTGAACCTAAGAATTGTGGTACGTCTTGTGATTGTCAGTAGACCTGGGTCGCGGCAGTATGGACCAAGGTTCGAAAGATGGCTGAAGTTGAAGTAAAGCGCGAGTACACCCGAAAATGTCGTGGCACGTCGAAGTTCTGCTCTCGTCCCTGCAGTCATATATACTATTCTATCCTAGTAAGAGATCGTTGCAAGAGCTGATGGTATCTTAGGCATTACCGCGCGCCGGCAAAACCACTCTCACCGACCTGGACCGTCGCTATCGTTCTAGCAATATAGGGACCACTGTTCTTGCAACTACCCTTCTTCGACGAACTCACTCCCGCTCCCAAGTTGATGCCGTTACTCCCCGCTCGTTCATGGTTTGACCGCCCAAGGCGTCGTCCGTTTCAAAACCGAAAAGAGGCCCCACAACGCGCTAGCTTCAATCGAGTACCTGGCGATTGAGCTCGCGGTAGCATCGTATATACACCTTGACGTATATCCCAAGAGAGACGGATGCTGGGGCGAAGAGTTTGCAGAGTGACGCTTCGTGTCCAGAGGATCATGATAGGCTGCAACGTGACCGTGGAGAGGGGACCGGAAGCGATGCATGGGAACCACCTGTTTTAACGAGACGTCTACACGTTCCCACTCGAATGAAGGTGTTCGTGCCAAACTCAGTCGCGTCGAGCACTCGGTGAAGCGAGGTTACGAGGTGGATATTGTTTCGGCCGACTCGTTGAAGGTAGATATTGTCGCAGGCGTCTTGAAGGGGTGGAAGTCGACGTGACCACGAGAATAAGTTACTTCGTATGAGGTGGAAAGGGATCCAATACCCCCGTAGTGAGCGCTCGGAAGTGGGAGGCGGACGTTGAAGCAAGACGTGACTACTTTGCGGGATAGGAGCTTGAGATAAGCGAGTCTGAATACGAAGTGGAGCGTTATAAGCTTGCTGTCGACGGTAAGGGAAGAAACTTTCGAGACTCACTACAAGGAGCTCGGAATTCCTCTTGAGGCAGGGCCGAAGCTCCCTAACCGGAGCCGCCTAGCGCAGCGACCCATCGCTTGTAGACGATTACAAGACCACCGTTCGGCCCGAGCCCCTCCACTCGCCACCACAAGATTCCCCGACCTGCATTACGCACTCCCCGCAGCCAACCCTCCGATTCAACGCGGGATTTAAGAAGGCCTGTGCATCGGAGTCCTGCCGCGTCGTTTGGCTGAGACTGAGCCCCCAATTCGCTTCCTGCCAATACTGCATACTACCAGAGCTCGAGCTGAGCCCGCCGAGACTTCGAGAGTCGGTTGAAGAGCGTTCCTTGGACGGACGGAAGGAGGTCGTATGATGCATCCATCTCGCTGGCCCGATTTACGCAGATGGTTGGAAACGCTGATGTCGTCGACGCGATTGGGGATGGAACACGAGGATGTCGGAAGGCGACGTTACAGCTTCGGTCGTCGAAGGCAGAAGGTCGTGGTGGTGATTTTACGACGGTATGTCGAAAGGCGGTCCGTGGATAGGTTGGACGCTCCCTCGCTCCAGATGAAACTCGACGACTGGACGAACGCTGACCCGCTGACCGTCTATTCAAGCCCTCTGGAGTATCCCTTCTTCGAATTCTCTGGGGGCGCCTACATGTTTTGACGCGAGATGTCCTCAGCGTCGGCTGTTCCCCTCGGAGGTAGTTTGTTTAGCCTGTTCCGAGGAATCCCAGCTGACGGAGCGATCGCGAGCCAAAGTTGTTGGTGATTGAGTTCCAGAAAGTTAGGGAGCATACGAGGAGGTGGTGACAGTTGGACGTTCGAGTCGGTTCTTCGGAGTGACAGGGTTGAACGCGGTGGAGAGGAAGAGACAAGGGTCCTGAACCATGGAGCCCATTCCAAAATGAGGTGTTAGACGTCACCCAGATACGCTCTGTTCCAGAGATACTGCTGTTTTGCATTGTTAAGTGAGGTGAACGAGACAATGATGCCGTCATGGAAGCGGATTGGGTCATCGGGATCCATGCACGGTATGGCGGTCCATGTTGAAACTGTTGTCTGGAGGGTACAGGGGGCTGCAGACCCACCGATGCCGCGCGTCAGTGAAGACCTCCTAGCACAGACATGAACAGTTACCATCGCCTTTGTTGTTCCACGGACGAAAAGATCATCGCGACGTCGCGACGGGGAGGTGAGTGCGGAAAGAGACTCGGCAAGTGTTTGGCCGAGTTTGTTGGTCAAGAACGTAGCCCCCAGATGATCGTGTTGCGACCTTGGCAGCACGATATCGTACCTCATCGATCATAATATTAGAAGATAATGGGAGTCTCGAGTCGCGTCGAGAGAGAGGCGAGCTCTTCCTGTGCATTATTAGCGGCTCGACGAAGAGAGCGAGAGCGAGAGCGACGAAGTCTTTGTTCGCTTGGCAGAGTTTGTTACATGCTGATCAGGTACCACCTCCAGACGAACCAGAAGAACCCTTTCCAATTGAATGACTCCAAACTCTGGTATTGAGTACACTTATTCGAAGGCTCTTTGCGTGTTGTTCTCATTCACTCGCCTTTGCCGCAAACTAGGAACATAGCACTCCACTTCGTCGTTAGTTCAAATCTATGACCAATTTGCGACGCCCTCACCCGGTAATATATCACGCCTTCGGCTTGACCCGTTGTATGTACATTGCCAGGCCGTTCCATGCGCCAACTCTTGAGCTATCGACGACTGTCAACACGATGGATGACCGGTGTAAATTAGACCGGAGCCAATGCAAGGACGCTATCAAGACGAATAGGACGAGCAAACTCACCTTCTTTCCTTCGACGAATCCTGGCCTGGCGAAGGTAGAGAAGTTGAGTGCACTGCGGAGGGACGCTCTGCGGATGCTTGGCGGAGTTTGTCCACCTCGAACCAAGGCCGACCGGTCAACCGAAAGATAAACATGCAGGACCGGATGTAGATCGGCCCAGAGACGCTGCAACCTCCTTCGAGATACTAAGCCCCCACGTTTGAGTACTATAGGACTCTTCGAAATTTATTGGCAGGATGTTGGATTCGCACCAAGCCAGGTGGGCCCGACGGCGGTCCTCCTCTTGTCCCGCATGCGATGCCGTCAGCCTTTTCACGCCCTTTTCGATTCGCATTCATTCCGATGTATATGAGGGAGGTGCTAGGCGACACGAACGCTATGGGTTGCTTGTTTGAACGAAAACCTCCTCGAGTGGGGCCATCACTGACAGTCAGTGTTCATCTTGCCGAAACCCGTACTATCTCGTTGGAGTAAAGCGCTATCACACCCGATAATGTCGCGGTACGTCGAAGTTCTGCGCTCGTCCCTGCAACCATGTATACTATTCTAGCCTCAGAACGGATCATTACAATAAGCTGATGGTGCCTTGGGGATCACCGGGCGCCAGCAAAAACACTCTCACCCACCTGGACCGTCGCTTTCGTCGAGCAATATGGGGACCACCGTTCTTGCAACTACCCTCCTTCGACGAGCTCTCTCCAGCTCCCAGGCTGGTGCCGTTACTCCTTGCTCGTTCATGGCCTTTGGCCGCCCAAGCCATCTCCCGTTTCAGAGAACCGAAAGGAGGACCCACGACGCGCTGGCTTCAATGGAGCACTCGGTGATCGAGCTTGCGGTAGCGTCGTACACACACCGTGACGCGGATCCCTGAGAGAGGCGGATGCTGGGGGCGAATATTTTGCAGGGTGGCGCCTCGTGTCCAGAGCATCACGATATGTTGCAGCATAGCGGCGGAGCGAGGAGCGGGAGCTATGCTTGGGAACCAGCTGTTCTAACGAGACGTCCACACGTTTCCACTCGAATGAAGGCGTTCGTGCCAAATCCCAGTCACGTCGAGCGCTCGGTGGGGCGAGGTTACGAGGTGGATATGGTTGTTGCCGACTCGTGGAGTAGGTAGATTATGTCGCAGACGTCTTGAAGGGGCAGAAGTCGACGTGACGAAGATGACTGGTACGTTTTATGAGGTTGAAATGGACTCAAAATCCCCGTAGTGAGCGTTCGGGAAAGGGGAGGAGGATGTCGAAGCAAGAGGCGACTACTTTGTTGGATAGGAGGCTTGAGATAAGCGAGTCTGGATATGAACAGTAGCGGCATAGGCTTGCTGTCAATCTTAAGGCAAGAAGATTTCGAGACTCACTACGAGGAACTGGGGAACTCATCTTGAGGCAAAGCCGAAGCTCCCCAACGGAGCCGCCTCCCAAGAGTTCCTTTGCTTGTAGACGATTACAAGACCGTCATCCATGTCGAACCTCTTCGCTCGCCATGATGAGATTCCCCGATCTGCATTAAGCACTCCCCGCTGCCAACCCTACGATTCACTATGGGAGTTGAGGTCTATGCGTCGTAGTCCTGCCGCTTCTATACGCTTCGTCCGGATGACACCGAGCCCCCAACTCACTCCCCTCCAAATATTGTATGATACCATAGTTGAGCTGAGCCCGTTGAGGCCTCAGGAGTCGGTTGAAGCGTGTTTCTTGGGTGGAAGAAAGGAGGTCGTAGGATGCATTCATCCCGCTGGCCCGACTCAACCCGATGGTCGGAAACTCTGATGTTGTCGCCGTAATCGGAGGCGGACCGCGAGGAGGTTGGAAGAAGACGCTACATCGTCGTTCGTCGAAAGATAGAAGGTCGTGGTGGTGATTCGACGGTATTTCGAAAGGGGGTCGATGGGTACAAGCTAACGAATCACGTCGTCAGCTTGGACGCCCTCCCGCCTCGCATCAAAATCGACGACTGGACGAAAACTGACCCAATGACCGTCTATTCATGCTGACTGGAGTCTCATTTTCCGAAATCTCTTGTTGTCACCTAAACGTTTGGACGCAAGATGCCCAGCGTCGGTCGTTTGCCTCTAGGCGAGTTTGTTTGGCCTGTTCCGGGAGATCACAGGTGACGGAACAATCGCGAGCCGAAGTTGGCGGTGATTGGATTCCGGAAAGGTCAGGAGTATTGGAGGAGGTGGTGATGGTTGGGCATTCGAGTTGGGCTTTTTTAGTGGCAGATCGAACGGGGTGGGAGGAAGGGAAGAGTGTCCTGAACCATGGAGCCCATTCGAAAATAGGGTGTTAGAACCCGCCCCCAGATACCGCTCTATTCCGGCGAGAGTGCTGTCCTGCATCGTTAACCAGGTGAACGAGATGACGATGCCGTCTATGGAAGCGTATTGGGCCATCGGTATCGATGCACGATTTGCCGGTCCATATTCAAACTGTCACATGGGAGATACACGGGCTTGTAAAACCAACCGCATACTGCGCATGTGTGAATACCTCCTAGCAAGAAACGGAAGTAGCTTGCTATCATCTTTCTTGTTCTACGAGTGAAAGATTCATGGCGATGCCGCGACGAGGAGGGGTGAGTGCGGAAGGAGACTTTACGAGTGCTTGGTCGCGTTTGTCGCGGGACTGAGGGACCCGAGAGCGAGCCTCGGTCGGTCTACAATTGGTTGTAGAAGCTGTGACCTTGGCAGTGGGCTATTGGAGAGAAAGTAGAAGCGTACCCCAGGCGCGTGCATTTATTAGCGGCTCGACGAAGAGAGCGAGAATGCAGTGGAGTGAGAGAGGTCCTTGTTCGCTTGACGAGCTTCATTACATGCCGATCAGGCACCACATATTCAACCTTCTAATTTATATTCTCTTTATTTGACCTTTTGTATGAGCTCCAACCCCTGACAGACCGCACAAGGAAGCGATCACCGGCCGAGGGACAAGCAAGTTGACTTTCTTCCCTTCAGTGAGTCGCGGCCGGCCCGGTGAATGGGAGAGAGGTTGAGTGCATACAACGGCGGAGTCCAGGCGCCTCCGTTTGACGGTGCCGCGGCATTCCAGCTTGTAGGAGGATGTCAAGATCACACCAAGTGCCTTCCAAAGGCGTGGTGTACCTGGGATTGGGCGTTGTTCGATGTTGTTTTCAATGCCTCTGAGATCGCCAAGTCCTCGCGCAGGACAATTGCGCCAAACTCGGTACGTTTTCGCGAAAAGGTCCCTCAGGCTATGATGTCGCTGACACTCGGCTTCTCCCTCTTTCCCCATTCACTGCACGAGCCGAGCCGAGCCCTTTGCTGCAGCGGGTTATTTTATGATTGCGGTTTGTGGAGTATCGTCAAAGTTGGAAGTCTCTTTGGGTCTCCTTGTCAGGAGTCAACGGGGCTCACCACACGTCCTCAAATGCGGATACTTGCCCTCAAAATGCACGTCGGTCGGGCGCGCCTCGCGTCTCCAGCAGCATGAATGGATCGATTTATATGCAACACGCCTCTATATGAATATTCATCGGAACTCTACAGCTTCCCACTTCCGGATTTCCGGGAACCCCCTCCTCACCATGCTTCGGCTCACTCCGCTCCAGGTCCGCAAGCTCATTCAATGATTGCAAACATATCTTACCGTCGTTGAATCCAAGTTACTGCTGTTTGACTTGCCCGTTTCAAATTTGGGCTTATAATTTGACTGGTCTAGAGGCGAAGGCGTCTCGAGATTTCCGCCAGGTTAGCCAACGTACACGGCCACTTAGCGTGAGCGTGGAGTTGAATAAGAGCTGATTTTCTTTCCCATCTGCTGCTATGTAATGGTCTAAAAGACGAGTAAATGGTGCAGCATTGTTTGGACAAGACAATTGGCAAACGATTTCTCGGGAAAAATCTATCGGGTTGTAGCCGGGTGGGATTGCGTACCAACCGTTGAGGTAATGTCGCACGGAAAGTGTGAGGGAAAGATGGAAGTACACGTAGGGACTTGAGCTACGCTTGAATAGGCTATTCTATGGGTAGAATGAGCTTACGCTGTTAGTTATGACGAGAGGGTGCCATAGGTCGACACGGTTTAGCGTCCGTATAATGGGACCGGTGGACCTCGATTTGTTGAAGTTCATGGCGAGTCATAGATGAGAAATATTGAGCTATAGGTTAGGGCCAGCCCATGAGCATTTCGCTGTGTATTCATGCAAGCGAAGATAACTGAGACTAGGATCCGGGGGCGAAGATATTAAGGCACTCGGGCTGTCAAAATTGGTCAGGGGTGGCAGGGTAGTAACGATGTACATTGACCGCCACGCTACAGAGTATCTTTCGTCTCATTATGGAAGTGAAGTACTGGCGCTCATAGTACATATCAAGAAGACATCGGGTGAAGAAGTGCACAGTTGGGTTTAGAGTGAGCAGCTCTCCTTATCAGAGCTAGTTACTCAGAGTTCCGAGAATCTGGGAAACATCAAGAATAGACAGGGACCCATTCTGGAAGGCAGCGAGGTGCCCGTTGAAGAGAGCCACCCAATCCTCGTCCGAACTCCAGTATTGTGGGGGGAGCCAAAGGAAGCGAGAGGAGCCAAATGTTATCCAATGATCTTGAAAGCGTGGATTTACGTCGGACTGGTGGTTGCGAGGAGTGTCACATCTTTGACGGGTGGTGATATCCCAAGTGGCGAGACTGCCGTCGTGGCATCGAGCCAGGAGAAGTGTTCCATCTGATGAGAAGGATACGGACATGATGGAGTCACCGTGTTCCTCGAGTGGTTCACCTACCGCAACTCTGGTCTGAGGATCCCAGAGTCGAATCGTCGTGTCGTCGGATCCGGATGCGAGATACTTGCCGTCGGGCGAGAAGCAAACGGACCGAACCCAGCTGCTGTGACCTCTGAGAGGCTCGCCCACCTGCACTCCTGTTTGACCATCCCAGAGTCGAATCGTCTTGTCATCGGATCCGGATGCAAGATACTTGCCATCTGGTGAGAAGCAAACGGACCTAACCCAGTCACTGTGACCTCTGAGTGGCTCACCCACCGCGACGCCGGTCTGAGCATCCCAGAGTCGAATTGTCTTGTCATAGGATCCGGATGCCAGAAGCTTGCCATCGGGCAAGAAGCAAACGGAGGTAACCTTGCCACTGTGACCTGTGAGCGGTCCACCCACGGCCGCGCCGGTCTGAGGATCCCAGAGTCGAATTGAATGGTCATTGTATACGGATGCTACACGCTTCCCATCGGGCGAGAAGCGGACGGAGTTGACCTTGGCACTGTGACTGATGAGGGACCCGGCCACTGCCGCTCCGGCCTGAGGATCCCAGAGTCGAACTGTCTTGTCACCGGATCCGGATGCGAGCTGCTTGCCATCTGGAGAGAAGCAAACTGACCAAACACAAACACTGTGACCTGTGAGTGGTTCACCCAGTGCTGCCCCGGTTTCGGTATTCCAGAGTCGAATCGTCATGTCGTCAGATCCAGATGCCAGAGTCTTACCATCGGGGGAGAAGCAAACAGACATAACGTCATCATGGTGGCCGGCGAGCGGCTCTTCCACCAGCGTTCTGGTTTTCGTATCCCAGAGTCGAATTATGTCCGACCCCGATGCCAGAAGCCTGCCATCAGGAGAGAAGCAAACGGAATAAACGCTCCCACTATGATTTCTGAGCGGCTCTCCAGTTGGCACGCAAGTCTTAGGATCCCAGAGTCGAACTGTGTTATCATCAGATCCGGATGCTAGAAGTTTGCCGTCGGGCGAGACGCAAACGGACCAAACCCTTTCACTGTGACCTGTGAGTGGTTCACCAATCGCTGATCCCGTCTCGGTACTCCAAAGCCGAATGGTTCCGTCATCCGATCCAGATGCCACAACTTCACCATTGAGCAGAAAGCAAACAGAGTTGACTCCCCCACTGTGACCTATAAGTGGGTCTCCCACTGCCGCTCGGGTCTCGGCATCCCAGAATCGAATGGTCTTGTCGTCGGACCCGGATGCCAGAAGCCTCCCATCGGGAGAGAAGCACACAGACCAAACCGTCTCAGTATGGCCGACGAGCGGTTCGCCTACTGCCGCTCCGGTTTGAGCATCCAAGAGTCGGATTGTACTATCGCTGGATCCGAATGCCACAACCCTGCCATCTGGTGAAAATGCAACTGTTTTCACCTCCGCATTCGGAGATCGGGTCCAAAGGTTTGACGGCCACCTTGACATCTGGTGACCGTGTAGCATTCGAACCCTTGTATGCTTTCCATACAGACTCCACATCTCAGTCTCCGTGGGGCAATGAGGGAGCGCTGAAATATAAAGATGCAGTGGGCCAAATGAAATCGGCTCCAAGAACGTGGTGATGAAACGCTGGACGTCATCCCAAAGCGCTGCAAGGGAATCATGCTTGGGTACCTCTCCGGGTCGCTGCTTCGAGCTCCGTTTCAGTTAAACTGGCCATTTTTACACGTGAAATCGAGTGCTCAACTCACCAATAGCCATTGATGAACACGGTTTGCCGATGTAATTGCCTCCTTGGTAGCCCCGACCAAGCTCATCACCTCGAGCCAGTACATGATTTTCCCCTCGCTAAAGGACTCGAGATGTGCAAGCGCGTCGGCCGTCGCCTTTTCGAGTGACTCCACCCACTTGACTCCTTGGGTCAAATGAGTGGACCATGCTCGGCAACAGTACTCCAGACCCTTGGATATCCCCTTCCCCACAACGTCCTGAACATCCAAGATTGGCTTCGAAACATCCGACAGGTGACAAATGTTCTCTTTCAGGCCTTTAAGCATGGTCTCGAAGCATGCAATTGCTACTTTCTGATGGCACCGAGTAGGATCGACGTAAAAGGGTCTCTGCTTGCATCGGAGCTCGCTGGATAGTAGATCTTGAATGGAGGTGTGCATCAGACGCATTGGTTCAGTGGATAATTTGGGGATGAACAGAAGGGCATTGAGGTCTGCGAGAACGTCTTTACGTAGAAATTGGGTTATGTTTTCTCGACTATCTCCGTCGAAGATTTCGTGCTTCTCGTATAGAGTGGCGATCACTTCGAGCGAGACTGGAAGCGGTGCCACCACAAGGGTCCCCAGTACCCGATTGAGAATATCCTGCCTGCTAGGGTCTAATCTCAGGCTATCAAATGCTTTAGAGAGGATTTGGTGATACAGATCGTCTAATCCGCTCCATGCCGATGGACGTTTCAGCAACGCCCGCAACCGATCCGTAGGTGAACCATTGCCAATGTATGTAACTG
>WSTX01008044.1:0-21047 GCA_019633405.1 Tulasnella sp. 408
CTGGAAGAGGCCTACACGCGCAATTTGGCTCTGGAACCGCTGCACGAGCTGTACACGAAGCGGAGCATGAAGTTCCATCGCGTTATTTGGCTGAAGGGGTTCACGTGCCCGAACGATATCCTCGAGAGCATCAAGGTCAGCGAGATGAACGAGGCTGCGATGGTGTGCGGCATGGACTGGGCGGAGCACAACGGGTTCTTCATCTTCTCTGACCGGTAAGGCATAGTCTCCCTCCGTTACTTCTTTACGTACTGACGCGGATCACGCTTTCATCCAAAAGCTGGCGCACGCGCGACATCGACGGGGACCAATTCCGCCTCTCCCGCTCCTCATCCGCACCTTCGGCGGGGCCACCCCGAGACAAAGTCGGCTCGCAGCGCTACGCCGCGCACCTGCCGTTCCAAGTCTTCTGCTGCGAATCCGGCACGCACATCGTCGACCCGTCGCAATCGTACTACCGCGGCATCGCGTACCGCGCCGCGGACAACTACCACAACCTCACCACGAGCGAACCGGTACCGGAGTGGGACCCCGAGGGCGCGTGCATGGACTCGACCCAGGCGTGGTTCTGCAGGGACTTGTGGATCGACGCTGCGAAGGATGGGGGTATGAGGAGTGGCCGGACGTCGAACAAGGAGGCGCAGATGGGCCCGTGGGGTGCCGCTGAGGAGGAGCAGGAAGACCGGCGCGGAGCTAATGAGAAGAAGGTCGAGACGACGACGACGACGACGACATCCTCCGAGGAACCCTCGCCGACGCAAGACGAAGCCTTCAAACCCGAACAAAGCGCGCAAAACGACCTGGTCCACGCTGTGGCCAAGAAAACTCGGCCAAGCACGCTTCGAGTCCTCTTTCCGCACTCAGCTCTCCCCGCCGCCATGAAGCCTTCATTCGTGAAACAATAACGGCGACAGCAAACTATTCTCGTCTCCTGCTAGGAGATTTTTACTGACTCGGTACTATTGGTTGGTTTATAGGCCCGTGGCTCCCCAGACAACAGTTTCAGTATAGACCGACAAACCGTGCGCCGATCCTGAGGACCCAATACGCTTCCATGGACGGCATCGCTAATCTCTGGAACAGCCTCTGAACAACGTCCAACGCCCCACTCCGGAGTCGCCTCAATCGCTCAGGACACTCCCCACCGCATTCAACCCTGCCGCGGCGAACGCTCAATTCGAATACCCAGTCGTCACCACCCCTTCGTATGACTCCGACAATGTGGAACTCGGTCTTCAACAATTTCGATTTCGGCATCGTTCCGTTAGCGGCACCCGCTCGGAACAGGCCAAACAGGCTCGGCCAGAGGCGAACGAGCGACGCCGATGACATCTCGCGTCAAAGCGTTTAAGAAGCAACAGAGAGTTTTGGGCGAAAGGAAATCCACAGATTTAACTAGACATTCACTCTGTGAGTGTTCGTCCAGTGGTTCGTCAGCATTTACTCTCTGAACGACCCCGTTATGGCGGGGAGACTTCCGACTTACTATCTCAAGCATCACCACGCAATTCCACCGACGTAAGATGTGTCGACCAAAGCTTCGGCCCTCCACGCATTCCTTTCTATAGATCCAGGTCAAACTGTGCAACGCGACAGGACCTTTGAACCTTGTCGCCGAGCAGCTAAAAACGGTGAGCGCGTCGCCCACCCCCGTTGGATTGTCTCGTATAATCAGCACTAGGCTAGGACCGTCCACATGCGCCAAGCTGGGACATTTCGTGAAGTTTTTCGAGGTGATAGCGGCTAGCGTCGAATAACAGTAATATATGTATTTCAGCCCTCTTTGCCACAACCTGAAATTCAGCACTTGCACACGGACACCAACCAGCGCGACGCACGTAGTATTCCTAGTCTTCGAGCCTCTAAAAGCTCCGATATTCGCTCAAACTGCCGATGTGCATTGCGCGGCGAGCCTGGAGCGGACTGTGACTAAGCCTCGGAATTTCGCACCGAAACCACTTGCACATCTGACTCGGGACGAGGCAGTACCGTTGATAATCGCCTCCCTCCACGTCTCACCCCCTCCTTCACCACTCTGTCAGTTACATCGACTAACATTACGCATACTCCAACATCACCATGAGAAGTGGGTCAACGCTGACCGACAGCCACCCGCAGCCCAATCCACCTGCGAATGCCGGCTTGCCCGGTCTGCCTCCCCCCGATGACGCCCTAAAACCTTGTCTAAACGGGAAAGTGGAGTCCTTGAAGAAAGCAGTAGTATCGATTCTCGAAGTAGGTCAGCTCAATACAGATAGGCTAGGCTCTGAGCGCCCAGCATGGACCTTTGGCTAGGGCACGGAGTGGCCACCTGATTCGACAGACACCGCAGAAAGTTTGATAAATGCCATCAACAACTGCCCAGATATTTCTAAGAATAACACTCACGAGACGAAAGAACTTCAAAATCTCGTCGAGAAATATATAGAGTGAGTTCGGCACAGCGCAATGAGTCAACCAACTTACAACATGTCTCGACCAGTATCCTCGACGACATTCACATCCGGCTAAGAGACGCGTCCTCGAAAGCAGCGATGAAAAGATGGAAATTTCTCCAGAAGATCAAGTCGATGACTTCCAACCGTCCAAGCAAATGTGCCCTTCTCTTCCAGACCTGTGAAGATGACATCTTAAACGCAATCAGTGTTCTTAACGTACGTCACATTTTTGGCGGTCTGGGCTCGAACCTCTCACTTGGCTCTTTCAGGAACACTTGAATAGCGAGCGGGAGAATGGTCAGTCTTTCTTGAGCGTTCACTGACGTGCGCCGGGGGTCGGGGACTAACCGACTATTTTACCCAGAGGATGTCAGTGGTGAGCTGGGATCATCGACAAATACTAAGATCCAGTCCTTTGGACACGGCGGGGCCCAATCACTTGTACTGGACCGGCCAATAGACACGGAAACCACGTTCGACGACTCTACCCCCGACTCGCTCCCTCTTAAAGATTCCCTATCGGGTACTATTAAAGGCCCAAAGAACCGAAATCAGATCAGTGAAGAAGCTCTCGCGATCGCCAGGAAGACCTTCAAGAGCGTGGAGATCGGATCCGGAGCCATTCCTGTGGTTGGGAGCTATGTAGGAGCGGCCGCCAAAGTGGGATTGGCTTTCGTAGAATTGCTCCAGGTACGGTGTATCGCATGGATACAGCTCTGTATAGATCTCAGATATCCACCTTATCGTAGACAATGGACAAGAACGACAGCCTGGCGATCGATCTCGGTCATCGCACATCTAAGCTCACCGCCCTGCTTGAGAACTTTAAGAGAAAATCAAGCATGGAAGAAGAAGATATAGCCAGTCAGATTAATGCTCTGCACATGTGAGATCACTTTAAATTGTTGAGATTGGCGCGCTAACTGGCTCTTCAGGGAGCTTGTTCGGGTCAAAGGGCAAGTCGACGAGTGGGGCTCGTTAGGTCGATTTAAGAAAGCATTCTCCGCTCGTGATAGCGCGGAAACTTTGAAGGAGTACCAAGAAACGATTCAAACCACGCAAGAAGAAATCCATGTTCGTGCGAGATAGCCCTTCTGCGGCGTGATGTCGACTAATCCCTCGGCAATAGCTTCTTGCTAGCCTTGACTGCCGAAATATCATAATCGAACTTCGTAAGTGGCCCAAATACTATGGTAAACAGCTCTTCTCATTCTTTGTCCCAGAAAATATCGAATTACGGAAAGAACGACGACACCTCCTGAAATGCCTCGGAGATGGGCAATATGGAGCACGAGGAAACACGATCGAGGATATCATATGTTTCCCTGGGACGAGACTGGAGATATTGAAGAGAATCGACAATTGGATCAGGGATGCATCTATCCCAAACCAGGTCCTATGGATCTGTGGAATGGCTGGGCGAGGAAAATCAACAATCGCGTCAACCGTGGTTCACAACTGGAAATGCCGAGCCTCCTGCGCCATATTCCACTTCCGCCGTGGCCAATCCACGTTGAACTCCCGCATGGTGTGCGCTCTCGCGAGACAGCTTGGCAGCAGTCTTGTTTCGGAGGTGAAGGATGCAATCCTGCAGAGCGTGCGAGAGAACGAAGACATTGCGGATCCAGGCCGACGGCTTGACGAACAGTTCAAGACCCTCCTAGTCGCTCCACTTGCCAAACTCAAGGTCCAAACCCATCCTATTCTTATCGTCGTTGACGCGCTTGACGAATGTGACAATGCAAAGGACGCCGTGGATGTCATCAAGCTCATCCATAAACACTCTTCATCGCTGCCGAACAATGTCAAATTTCTCCTTACGTCTCGTCCCGAAGCTGCTACCCTTCGCAATCTAGAATCGAAGGAATGGCGTAAGGAAGACTTGGACTCTGCACCCGACGTTAACAATGACCTCGCCCGATTCATACACGCCACTTGCATTGAGATCAGGGATGAACGAGCCCTACCGGGGGACTGGCCTCCTCCCGGAGACGTCCAACAACTCGTTCGAATGTCTCAAGGTCTATTTCAATGGGCGCGAACCGCAATCACATACATGAACAATGGCTCACCTATGGACCGGCTGCGGGCATTGCTGAAGCGGCCGTCGGCATGGAGCGGACTAGACTACTTGTACCACCAAATCCTCTCCAAAGCCTTCGATAGTGTGAGGTTGGACCCTGTAAGGCAGGATATTCTGAGCCGAGTACTGGGAATCCTTGTGGCGGCCCCACATCCTGCTTCGCTCGAGGTCATCGCCAGCATCTATCGCAGACACGAGGTCTTCGATGGAGCAAATGAAGAGCACATTGTCGCATTTATACGGAATGATATCCTGGCGGACCTTACCTCACTTCTCCTAATTCCCGAATCTCCGACGGCATCTCTGCGTTTGATGCACGCGTCCATATACGATCTATTGATCAGCGAACTCAGATGCAAGCACCAACCATTCTACGTCGAACTCGCCCAGTGCCACCAGCAATTAGCGAACGCGTGCTTCGAAGCTATGCTCGAAAGTCTGAAAGAGAACATTTGTAATCTGTCAGACGTCTCAAAGTCGAGCTTGGAGCTGCAGGATGTTGCGCAGGGGTTGCTATCCAAGGGGCTTCAATATGTTTGCCGAGCGTGGCCCGTTCATCTGACGCAAGGCGTTAAGTGGCCAGAATCAGTCGAAAGGGAAACGACTAAAGAGATTGACTATTTCAAGTCATTCAGCGAGGGGAAGGTTATGTACTGGCTTGAAGTGATGAGCTTGGTCGGAGCTACCACGGAGGCGATTAGCGGGGCAAAGCGGGTGCATCAATGGCTTTTGGTGAGTTACATGCTAAAGTTGAAGCCTTAGGGATAGTCAGGTTAGCTAAATCGGCACCTAAAGAAACGATATAGGGAGCTATCAAACCGTGATACACTCGTTGCGCTCTGGGACGATGTTCAACGATTCATCACCACGTTCCTGGAGCCGATTTCGTTTGGACCGCTCCATATTTATATCTCGGCACTTCCTCAATGTCCTACAGAGACGGAAATATGGAGTCTCTACAAAAAACATGCAAAAGTACGGATCCTACAGTGTCACCGAATCTCAATGTGGCCATCAAACCTTTGGACTCGATCTCTCAATGGGGTGCACCTAGTTGCATTCTCACCAGATGGAAAGACCCTGGCAGTTAATTCGGGAGGCAATATGGTTCAGCTTTTGGATGCTCAGACAGGAACGCAAGTGGGTGAACCGCTAACGGGTCACAGTGGCAAGGTTTTGTCCGTTTGTTTCTCGCCCATTGGCAGACTTTTGGCAGCCGGGGGCGGTGACGGCACCATTCGACTCTGGGACCCTCAGACCGGAGCGGCAGTGGGCGAAGCACTCACCGGTCACAGTCAGGGGGTTCGGTCTATTTGCTTCTCTTCAGATGGCGGGCTTCTGGCATCCGCATCCCATGATGGGACCATCCGACTCTGGAATACCCAGACCAGATCAGCATTGGGTGAACCACTTACAGCTCACAGGGGTATGGTATGGTCCGTCTGCTTCTCATCAGATGGCAAGCTACTAGCATCCGGATCTGAAGACAACACAGTTCGAATTTGGGATCCTAACACCGGGATGCCAACTGGAGAGCCACTCAACGGTCACAGTGGAAGGGTTTGGTCCGTTTGCTTTTCCCCCGATGGCAGGCTTCTGGCGTCGGGGTCTGGTGACTGCACAATTCGACTCTGGGATACCAAAACCAGAACGCTGGTGCAAAAACCACTCCATGGTCACAGTGGTGAGGTTAGCTCCATTTGCTTCTCGCCCAATGGTAAGACTCTGGCATCCGGATCCGACGACATGACAATTCAACTCTGGAATATTGAAACCGGAGTAGCGTTGGGCGGACCACTCGCAGGACACAGTGCTATTGTTGGGTCCGTCTCCTTCTCTCCGGACGGCAAGCTCTTGGCATCCGGATCGTATGACCAGACGGTTCGACTCTGGGATCCTCAGGCAGCGGTGGTGGCCGGGTCGCACAATCGTCACAGTGCCGCGGTCAGCGCGGTCGCCTTGTCACCCGATGGGAAGCTTGTAGCATCCGGATTCTATGACAATTCAATTCGACTCTGGGATCCTCAAACCGGAGCGGCAGTGGGTTCGCCACTCACGGGTCACAGTCGCGAGGTGAACTCCGCTTGCTTCTCGCCGGATGGCAAGCTTCTAGTATCCGGATCCAGTGACAAGACAATTCGACTCTGGGATACTCAGACCCAAGTCGCGGTGGGTGAGCCACTTACTGGTCATCGTGACTGGGTTAGGTCCGTTTGCTTCTCGCCCGATGGCAAGCATCTAGCGTCCGGATCAGATGACTGCACAGTTCGACTCTGGGATCCGGTGGCCGGAGTGCAGGTCAGCGAACCACTCACAGGGCACGACGGCTTGGTCATATCCGTTTGCTTCTCGCCCGACGGCAAGTATCTCGCATCTGGATCCTACGACAAAGCGATTCGACTCTGGAATCCTCAAACCAGAGTGGCGGTTGGTGAACCACTCGAAGGGCACGGCGACTGCGTCATCTCCGTGTTTTTCTCACCAGATGGAACGGTTCTCCTGGCTCGATATCGCGACGGCAGTCTCGCCACCTGGGATGTCGCCACTCGTCAAAGATGTGAAACCCATCGCAGCTACCCGTTCTACACAACTCCACTCTTTCGGGACCATTGGATAACATTCGGTTCCTCTCGGTTCCTTTGGCTCCCTCCACAATACTGGAATTCGGGCATTCGTAGCGTGGCTCTCTTCGGCGAGCACCTCGCTGCCTTTCAAAATGGGTCCCTGTCTATTCTTGACGTTTCTCAAGTTCTCGGGACTTCGACTGACTACCTTTAATAACAAGCTGCTCACTCCCAAACGAAATTCTGCACCTTTTCACCCCAACTGGATTTGATATCGTGATTTGAGCCCCGTATCCCTTCCCCGGTAGTTAGGCAAATGATATCCTGTACCGTGGCTGTCGATTCCTATAGTTAATACCCTCTCGCTCCTTAATCAGTTTTGACAATTCGAGTGCCTTATTACCTCCGCCGTCCGATCCTTTGTATCACTCCATCTTTGCTTACTTGAGTCAACAACGAAATGCTCATAAGTTTTGCATAACCCTTTCGCTTAATAAGCATCGACCATTATTCAATTTTGAACCTAAACGAGCCTTAGCCCATCGGCGCCATACATGATATGAACGCTAAATGGTAAGAACCTCAACGGTAGAGAGACGCGTATCCCGGCGATGATCGACAATAGGAGAGATATTCAGTCTACTAGGTCGTCTCGCACTTTACTTATGTACAACAAGTGTAATATGGCGGGAGAGTAGTCATCGTAAGCGGTGAGAGAACGTCCGCGGGCTCGCATAAAACAAACTCGGTCAAGCAATCGCAGAGGTCTTCCGCACTCACCTCCCCCTTCGCCATGAAGCCTTCATTCGTGGCACAACAACGGAGACAGCAAGTTACTTCCGTCCCTTTCTAGGAGGTCTTCACTGACGCGCAGTTCCGGTTCGTTTGCGGGCCCGTGTACCCCCCAGACAACAGTTTCAATGTGGGCCGACAAACATGCATGCGTCGATCTCGATCACCCAGTGCACTTCTATGGACGGCATCGCTGCCTCGTTCACCTCGTTCAACATTGCAAGACGGCGAATCTCTATGGAACGGCCCGTGAATGGGTAGCAACGTCTAACCCCCCCATTCCGGAAGTGGCCTCATTCGCCGAGGTCACTCATACCTTACTCCCCACGGCATTCAAACCAGCGGCTGCGAGCGCTCAACTTGAAACCTTCAATATCTCCTTCGTATGATCCCGGCATATGGCGGATCTCGATCATCAACGACTTCGGTTCGTGATTGTTCCCGTCGGTGGTGACCCCTCGGAACAGGCCAAACAAAACCCGCCCAGAGACGAACGACCGACGCGAAGGACGTCTCGCGTCAAGGCGTTTAGATAGCAACAGAGACTTCGAAGAGCGGAGATTCCAGGGATTAAAATGCCCATCCATTCTGTGAGCGTTCCTCTAGTTGTCGACTCTTTTTTTGCGGCGTCTAATCTGATGACATGCTTCGTCAAGACATCCATTCCCGCCGACCGCCTGTCGAAATACCGCGGAATTTCCCACCACGGCCTTCTACCTCTCGACGACCGAATCTGTGGCGTCTTATTCCGACTTTCTCATGTTCCATCTCCGGTGAAGTCGACGACATCAACCTTCCCGGACATCTGAGTGCATCGGGCCAGCCAGACGGGATGGATCCTACCACTTCCTTTCGACCACCCAACAGACATTCTTCGAGTGACTCTTGATGTCTCAGCGGGCTTCGCTCGAGCTACCGTGGCATAAAGATCTCGGGGGCACATAAATTGGCCGGACTGGGCGTCAGTCAAGCCAAGCGAGTGGACCCCGGATGCGTTGGCCCTCTTTGTGTTGAATCGTGGGTTGGCTTGAGGAGTGCGTAAAAGCAAATCGGAGAATCTCGTGATGGAGTTGGGAGTGAAACGACGGTCTTGGAACTGTCTACAGAGCAAAGGGCCACCGTGCCAGGCGGCTCAGTGGTGGACCTTGAGACGCAAAGGACTGAGCGAACCGCGGCGTGTCCGGATGGATTAACGGCGTGCGATGTGCCAGGTGCAGGGTCCAGAATAGCAAGAGGGATGGATGAGTGCGTTGATACTAGGTACGTTTTAGAGAATTGAAAGCGGTCGTATACACTGCTACATCATCTCATTCTATGGGACGGTACTTCCACGGCTATCCGCGGGCAGGATTGTTCCATTATGGGGGGAGCGAAGAGGACAACGTGCTCGGTGGGATGGCGGAAGGATGGACAGTACATCTGCGTGAAAGAGACGAGCGACGCGCCTTTCACCGCGGTCGTCCATCAAGAGTTTACTGGCCCGTGGATCCAGATGTGAATTCACGCTCCAAGACCCTGTCGTTCGCCACTTGGACTTTCCCTTTCCTTTAGAAACAATTGAATGTATCCTTAGAACTCAATTGGGGTGTTGAATTCATTCGCATATCGAAAACTTTGCGGGCGGCATAGATATAGTGGCTTAAAAGAAGCGCCGAGCAGGGTCGCCCGGCGGTACGCGGACTTTTTGAAATTTCGCGCTGGACTGGACTCACTGTCATTGCCATCACCTCGGCTTCACGCAACGCCGCCTCCTCACGCGAATAGCCATCGAACTCGGGGCTCTCATCTTCATGCGAGATCTGCTTCTAAGATGCGTGAAAAATGGTCTTCGGGATTATTGGGAGCGGATGCAGCTGCCCCTGAAAGGTTGAATGTGGGGTGGTGCGTGATTGGAAATAAACGGGGCCAATCGAAAGGGACTTTGCCTCTATCCTTGTATTCTCCGCTTCTTCTCTTCAACAAGTTGCCGCTGGGAATGGATGTAGTGATGCATGCATATATGGTAAGCTTGCTTCATCGGTTGTGTAGTCTACCTGCTAACGCAATCCCAAGGCCCTGAACGGTCAACGTTACCGCCGGCTTGAGTCTGTACTATTGCATTAAGAAACGCACTTATGAATGAAGATGGGAACGGAGAAGGCCTTTGTTTACCACAGTGCATGAGACGATAGGCTTGAGACTCTTTTCATGGGAATCGGCGCCGCTCGAAGGCGACACTTGGGAGAACGCTGCAAGGCTCTACCGACCCCCCCCCTCAATTTCACCTCTTCACTTTGCAAAGGTGTCCACACAACAAGAACGGTAATGACTTCTCGTTCTCACTTCGTGCTATGATCCCCCACTAACGCGTCATCTCGACCGGTTCGCAGCTATGCGTATCCCACACAACCGTTTGAATCTGGCCCGACAGCCAAGGCGACCAATGGCCACCGTGTATCCCTCCAAACGATCCAATCCCCTTCCATGGGCAACATCGCTTTCTCGCTCGTCTCGTTTAACATCCCATGGCAGCGCTCTCAGTGGAACGGGGCGTGTCGTCGTTGGCAATTCCAAGTGCGGCACTCCTCGACGCGGGGCCTAGATTGTCGGACGCACTCTCCCTTCCCTGCTCCTCCCCCATGCAGCCTTGTCCCTACCGATGACCAAGCAGGATTCCCCGCGGCTGAATCAACGCTCCGCAATCATACGGTCTTTCGGAATCTAATCCTCAAGGATTCTGTGTTCGAGGATCGTTCGTCGGCCGAGTTACCCGAACTGGCGAATGGACTGCGCGTATAGGCTGAATGGCGCTGAAGACATGTCGCATGGAAGCATTTGGGCGGCAGTAGGGAATCCTGCACACTCGGATACCGCAGTCTAGATGCTCAATCGTCCAGTTCGGAGGTAAATCCGATCGTTAACTGTCCCGAACCGAGAGCATCCAATCTGACGACACGCCTCCGCCACCCTTAGAATCGTGAATGCGGATCCATCAATCAAGCTTTGGGAACATCTCCGAATACTCTACGACGACGTTGTCTCGCGCCGTCAAAACCATCGCGCTTTCTCCCGTTTCTCCCCTCCCCCCCCCCCCGACGTCACCAGCAGTCCCTCTCCAACTAGCCAACTACGTCAACGTTTCTGACAGTCCTACACCCGCTGTCCAGAGAGATCGGATCCATCTTACCGCTTGTTCAGCTCTTCATCAAACAGCTTCAGCTGGTCTCGGAGTGGCTTGGGCTCGACGTATGTGGCGTCGAACCAAAAGCTAGCGGGAACCGCGTGGGCCCGTTCCGCCGCCGCACCCCCCCCCCCCCAGGAGAGAATGACAGGAGTACGGTGGGCTGTTCCCATCTTCCCCATGTTGGATAGATGGGCGAGTCGAGGGCAAGTGGAACGGATTCCCGAATTTGGACGTTAAAAGAGAACGGAACGGCAACCGAATGATCGGCCTACGCGCGAAAGGCGCTCTCTTAGGCGGTCGTTGGGCGCTTGGGGCTTCCATACACTCGGGACTTTCCATCACCTCATGCGTCTCAAGACCTTCTCCGTGACCGTCGGCAGCAAGCTACACCCCATCCTGAAGCAGCCCATCACCACGTCCTCGCCCAGGATCGCGAATCTACGACATAATTCACCCAGTTTCCCGATTGTTCCCAGGTGTGGAGTAGTTCCACCTCATCCATGGGAGCGTGCCGTGCTAGCCAGTCTTCATCCCTTCCCCCTCGTCACAATATCTTCGTCAGCATTCACTCTCTCTCTGAGCTAGCGGCTCGAACGAGACGTGCCGCTCGACCTCACCGACCTAGTGCTACGCCTGACTAGATCTACGATTTGGAGCGCGCGAACGCCTCAATGGAATAGTGGCGATCTTGCTCCTGTCCCCGTTTTGGCGCGGAGACTTCCGACTTACCATCTCAAGCATCACCACGCAACTCCACCGACGCAAGGCGTCCCGACCAAAGCTTCGGCCCTCCACGCGGTCCCTTCTATCCATCCATGTCGGACTGTGCAACGCGACAGAGCCTTTAATCCTGTAAACCTTGTCGCCGAGAACTAAAAAACGGTGAGCGCGTCGTCCACCTCCGGTGGATTGTCTCGTATAATCTAGCGTTAGGTTAGGACCACCCACCGGCGCGGAGCTACGGTATACCGTGAAGTTTCTAGAAATGATAGCGTGTATCGTCGAATAAACAGTAATAGATTTCCGCCCTCTCTACCACGAGCTGACCTGTAGCGCTTGCACATCGACACAAACCAGCGCGACGCACGTAGTCTTCGTAGCCTTCGAGTCTTCAAAAGCCCGGAGGCTATATTCGCTCCAACTACCAACGTTGCGGCGTGCATTGCGCCGAACGGACTGTGACGAAGTCTCGAAGTTTCGCACCGAAACCACGTGCGCTCGGCCTGACTCCGGACAAGGCGGTGCTGATGTCTGCTCTCTTCCGTCTCTCACCCCTTTCCTCCCTCAGTGCACTTGCTCTACTAGTTATATCGACTAACTTTACGCACAGTCCATCATCGTCATGAGTAGTGGGTCGACGCCGACTGACAGCCAACCGCATCCCAGTCCACTTGCGGATTCCGACTTCTCCCGGGCTCCTCCAGATGACGCCCTGAAACCCAGCCTCGACGGGAAAGTGGAGGCTTTGAAAAAAGCTGTAGTGTCGATTCTCGAAGTAGGTCGGTTCGATATAGATAGGCTAGGCTCTGAGCGCTCAGCGTGGACCTTTGGCTAGGGCACGAAATGGCCACCTGATTCGACAGACGCCGCGAAAAGTTTGATAAATGCACTTCACAGCTGCCCAAACACTTCCACGAATACCACTCACGCGACGAAAGAGCTTCGAAATCTGGTAGAGAAATATACAGAGTTAGTTCAGCGCAGCGCAATGAGCCAACTAACTTACAACATGTCTCGATCAGAATACTCGACGACATTCACATCGGGCTAAGGGACGCATCGTCGAAAGCGGCGATGAAACGATGGAAGTTTCTCCAGAGGATCAAGTCTATTAGTTCCAACCGTCCCAGCAAATGTGCCCTACTCTTCCAGACCTGTCAAGATGACCTATTAAAGGCAATGACGGCCCTGAAAGTAGGTCGCTGAACTTTTGTCCCAAATGTGTGGTTCTAATTCGGCTATTCAAGGATCGGTTGGAGTACGAGCGAGCGAAGGGTAAGTGTGGCCCCAACGTTCACCAAACGGCCAGAGGCTCATGTTTCAATCTACTCAGACGACGGCTCCGCGGGTGGTCTTGAATCCTTACTACATGTACAAATCCACTCCAATGGTCAGGGCCGGGCGGACTCCGCTGCACAGGGTCTGGCGAAGGGCACCGCTGAACAGGGATCCACGTCAGACGATTCTACCCCAAACCCACTCACCCCTAAGGACTCTCTATCGAATGCTACCCCAAAGCAGAAAGCGCGTGATTCGATCAGCGACGAAGCACTTTCCGTAGCTAGGAAAACTTTCAAAAGCGTGGAGATCGCATCCGGAGCCATTCCTGTCGTTGGAGCCTATATCGGAGCGGCTGCCAAAGTCGGGTTAGCATTTGTAGAAACGCTCCAGGTATCTCACATCGCCGGTATAATGATCTCCCTAGCCCTCACATGCCTATCTTATTGCAGACGATGGACAGGAACGACAGCCTTGCCACCGACCTAGGAGAGCACACAACTAAGCTGAACGAGCTTGTGGAGAAATTCAAAGGAAGGACAAGCGTTGACGAAAAAGAGATGGCAGACCAGATTGATGCCTTGCATAAGTAAGCTGACCTTAATTCACTCGAAAGGGCGCGCTGACGTTCTGGTACAGGGAGCTTGTGCTAGTCAACGAGAATGTCGAGAAGTGGAACTCTTTAGGCCGATTCAAGAAAGCGTTTTCGGCCCGCGACCACGGGGAAACGCTAAAGGATTATCAGGGGAGAATTCAAACGGCGCGAGAAGAAATGCAGGTTCGGGAGAAATCGTCTTGCGGCGGTGTGGCATTTGACTGACGAGTCGGCGAGTAGCTTCTTGTCAGCGTCGACAGCCGAAGCATCATAATCGACCTCGGTGAGTGGGCCAGACACAGCGAAATTGGCATTGTACTAAATATCCCCCAAACAAATTTCGAATTACGGAAGAGCGGCGTCGTCTGCTGAAATGCCTTGGCGACGGACAATTTGGAGGTCGCGGAAGCGTCATTGAGGACATCATCTGCTTCCCCGGAACGAGACTGGAGATACTGAAGAATATTAATGAATGGATCAGGGATACGTCATCGCCGAGTCCAGTATTGTGGATCAGTGGAATGGCTGGTCGAGGAAAGTCGACTATTGCCTCAACTGTCGTCCACAACTGGAAAGCTCGGGCCTCCTGCGCAATCTTCCACTTTCGTCGCGGCCAAATCACGCTAAACTCACGTGTCATATGCGCCCTCGCGAGGCAACTTGGGAGCAGCCTTGTTTCGGAGGTCAAGGAGGCCGTCATGGAGAGCGTGAGGGAGCACGAGGAAGTTGCGGACCCCGGCCGACGGCTTGATGAGCAGTTCGAGACCTTCCTCGTCGGTCCGTTTGCAAAACTCGACAGCCAAATACACCCTATCCTCATTGTTCTTGACGCCCTCGACGAGTGTGATAATCCCCAAGACGCCGTGAACTTGGTGCGGCTCATTCATAAACACTCTCCATCGTTCCCTAATATGGTCAAATTTCTCCTTACTTCTCGTCCCGAGGCCGATATTCTTCGTCGTCTGGAATCAGGAAATTGGCTCAAGGAAGACCTGGACTCGGCACCCGATATTAATGATGATGTCGGGCGATTTCTCCAGGCTGCTCTCACTGAAATCAGGATGGACCATCACATATCAGACCAGTGACCCTCTCCCGGCGACACCAAGCAACTCGTAGACATGTCTCAAGGCCTATTTCAGTGGGCTCGCACAGCGATCAGTTATGTGGACCATGGTTCGCCCATTGACCGGTTACGGGCGTTGCTGAAACGCCCATCAGCATGGAGCGGGCTCGATGATCTATACCTTCAGATCCTCTCCAAAGCCTTCGATAACGTGAGGCTAGATCCCGTCAGACAGGACATCTTGACCAAAGTGCTGGGAGCCCTGGTAGTAGCACCTCATCCCCTTTCGCCTGAGATAATCGCCTCCCTATACGCCAAACATGAAACGTTTGATGGGATCAACGTAGAGGACATTGTTCCATTTCTCCGGAAAGACATTCTCGCCGATCTCAACTCCTTCCTCTTTATCCCCGCATTACCCGCCGAATCGATGCATTTGATGCACACGTCGATTCACGACCTCCTAACGAGCAAAGTCCGATGCAAGGATCAACCTTTCTACGTCGACCGCGCTCGGGTTCATCAGCAATTGGCGGAGTTGTGTCTCGAAACTATGCTCGGAAGTCTGAAGGAGAATATTTGCAACCTGTCGGACGTTTCAAGTCAAGTCTCGGAGATTCAGGACATCGTGGAGCGGGAGATATCCAAAGGCCTCCAGTACTGTTGCCGAGCATGGCCCACTCATCTGATCGAGGGAGTCATTGGGACAAAACAAGGCGAGAGCCCGATCTCTGGCAATGTAGCCCGTTTTGAATCCTTCAGCAAGGAGAAAGTCATGTATTGGCTAGAAGTGATGAGCTTGGTCGGAGCTACCAGAGACGCAATTCTTGCGGCGACGAATGTGTATCAATGTTTATTGGTGAGTCGAACAGCTGATTCCTTGCTCAGGAAGTTCAGATTGACTGAGCCGAGGCCCAAAGCAACGACGCGCCCGATTACCCGAGCACAATCCGCTTCCTACCCTCTGGAAGGATGTCCGGCGGTTCATCACTAGTTTTCTGGAACCAATTTCATTTGGACCACTTCAGATTTATATTTCCGCGCTTCCTCACTGTCCTATCGACACCGAACTATGGAAATTCTACGGGAAATATGCAAAGGTTCAACTGCTCCAGGGTGACCGGATGTCAACGTGGCCATCAAACCTGTGGACCCGGCCTGCAAATACAGCGGTGAATACGGTCGCATTCTCGCCAGATGGCATGGTTCTGGCAGTTGGATTGGGTGACAATACGGTGCGACTCTGGGATCCTCAGACGGGGGTGGCTGTGGGTGAACCGCTCACTGGTCACAGCCTAAGCGTTTGGTCGGTTTGCTTCTCACCCGATGGAAAGCTCCTCGCATCTGGATCTTTGGACGGGACAATTCGACTCTGGGACCCCGAAACCCGGATAACGGTGGGAGAACCACTGATCGGTCACAATAGTGAAGTCTATTCCGTCTGCTTCGGGGCCGATAGCAAAGTTCTAGCGTCTGGATCTGGGGACTGGACGGTTCGGCTCTGGGATACCGGTACCGGCGCAAAAATGCGTGAAGCACTCACCGGTCATAGTGGCGCGGTTTGCTCGGTTTGCTTCTCGCGCGATGGCAGGCTTCTGGCATCCGGATCTTATGACCGTACAATCCGACTCTGGGATCCCCTTACTGGATCTGCAGTTGGTGAACCATTCTTCGGTCACAATGGTTTCGTTATGTCTGTTTGCTTCTTGTCCGATTGCAATCTACTAGCATCCGGATCCTTGGACAAGACAGTTCGAGTCTGGGATATTAAGACCAGAAAACCGGTGCAAAGGCCGCTTACGGGCTACAATAGCGGAGTTTTTACCGTCTGCTCGTCGAGTGAGGGCGATCTTCTGGCGTCGGGATCCGGTGACGGGACGGCTCGTCTCTGGAATACCCGAACGGGTGCGGCGGTGGGTGAACCGCTCACAGGTCATAGCACCTGTATTAGATCTCTTAGCTTCTCTCCAGATGGCAAGCTCTTAGCATCCGGATCCGATGACAAAACATTTCGACTCTGGGATCCTCAAGCCGGAGCGGCGGTAGCCCGGTCCCACAGTCGTTACGGTGCTGCGGTCAATTCTGTCGCCTTCTCACCTGATGGGAAAAGTGTAGTATCCGGATCCTCTGACCGTTTAATTCGACTCTGGGATCCCCAGACTGGGGCGCTAGTGGGTGAACCACTCATGGGACACAGCGACCGGGTTAACTCCGTTTGCTTCTCGCCCGATGGCAAGCTTTTAGCATCCGGTTCCGGTGACAGCACAATTCGACTCTGGGATGCTCAGACCCAAATCGCAGTGGGCGAGCCACTCACTGGTCACCGTGACGGGGTTAACTCCATTTGCTTCTCGCCCGATGGCAAGTATCTAGCGTCCGGATCCTATGACCGGACAGTTCGACTCTGGGATCCGATGACCGGAGTGCAGGTGGGTGAACCACTCACAGGGCACGGTGACTGGGTTCGGTCCGTTTCCTTCTCGCCTGACGGCAAATATCTCGCGTCCGGATCCGACGACAGGACGATTCGACTCTGGGATCCTCAAACCAGAGTGGTGGTTGGTGAACCGCTCAAAGGGCCCAGTGACTACGTCATTTCCGTATTCTTCTCATCAGATGGAACGCTTGTCCTGGCCCGATGTCGCGACGGTAGCACTGCCGCCTGGGATGTCACCACCCGTCAAAGATATGACGCCCATCGCAGCTACCCGTTCTACACAACTCCACTCTTTCAGGACCATTGGATCACATTTGGCTCCTCGCGCTTCCTTTGGCTCCCTCCACAATCCTGGCATTTGGAGATCGATGGGGTAGCTCTCTTCCGTGGGCATCTCGCTGTCTTTCAAAATGGGTCCCTGTCCATTCTTGACGTTTCTCAAGTTCTCGGAACTCTGACTGACTAGCTGTAATAACGAGCTGCTTACTCTCAAACGAAATTCTGCACATGTTCACCGAAGCCTGTTTGATGTCGTGATATGAGCCCCAGCATCCCCCCCCGGGTGGAATCAGGCGAAGGATATCCTGTACCATGGTTGTCGAGTTATATCGTTAGTACCCATTTTGACAGTTCGAGTGCCTTCCCCGACCCTCTGATTGAGCGAAGGCAGAGGGGGGTTCTCACAGCAAAAGGTTCAGGCACATGTATACCCGCAATCCCCCGAGTCCTGACGTCACTCCGCGTTCTCCCGAACATCTTAGTTCTGGGCCGCTAGGTCCGTTTTCTCCATTCTCGTTCTTGATTCATCGTGATTCTGTGTTCCTCTCTCAATTCTTTTTTTTACCGTCTGACTTGTTCTACCCTCTTCTTCGGGTACTTACTAGTTTTAAGCAGGGTGTCTAGGGTCCTTCCCTCTGCTTAGAGTAGCGTCAACGACATAATATCCAGGGCGGTAAATGACATGTCTTTGACGGGTCGTCGACCGGTCATTGACAGGAGTCTTAAAAGCGGGGTCACCTTTACCGGTAATTGACAAGGCTTACATATGAGCTGGACGGTACAATCTGCGTTCGATTCTTACCCGTTTGGCGGTAGACTTTGACGTTTAGATGGGGAGCACTGACTATATTCACGCAGACTCCTCCGCCTAAGCGACCTGCTATCAAGTGGAGAGGCATCAGTCAAGAACCTAGACTTTGACCCCTTGCACATTCGGCCTACCGGTTGGACAAACCCACCCTTCAAGCTTGCCAAAAATCCTCGGTAAGGACCTTCAAACTCGGACACTGAAACGGTTGGGATGGCCCATCCGCAAGCAGACACTAGTTTGGCTACCGCAGACTGAGGTCTTAGATAGATACATAGTGATTTTCGAGCGCGAAGTATAGTGACTAATCAGCTATTTCTTTTACGTGTCTTTGACCCGTCTTTGACCATATCTTTTACCGGGTGGTTGGAGGGCCCCAGTCCCCTGCCAGTCAAAGACCTGTTGAATACCTCGCTGGAGGTATCTGACGCTACCCTACCTCTGCTGTGAGTGGTTGTTGCCAAGGATGAAAGCGAACCGTGTGAACGGGACCGCCGCCCAAGAATATGACCAGAAGTCCAGCTAAAGCAGGTTCTCGCGTAGCCAATTTAGCAGGAGACAGTGGGCAATATTTGTTTGTAGAATAGAAGCTATTGAATGGTTACCCGGATCATCCGGAATCGGTGCGGCAGGCGGGTCGAGTGTACGAGGCGAGAACCAGCATGTTGCCTAATCAGGTAAGTGTGGGATCGGGGTACTCGGGCGCACTCGTTGGTACCCCGAGCTCTGGAGTATCTCTACGCTAAAGGTGTCGTCCGATAGACTTCAGTGAAGACTTTTCTAATGATGTACTTATCGAAAGAGTCTGATAAATGAGATGGTACGCTATTCTAAGCAAATAGGCAAGGAATCACATTCGAACAAACGTGATCTAATCGAACCTTTTGTTGCTTCCGTTCGACCTTGCTGGTGAAGTTTTGATGTAGATCCTGCCGAGTAATTAATCTCGTTCTGACCAATCGTGCGTTCCATCTCTCACGATTGTTGCCGATCTGCACCTCAGGTCGCTATGTTATAGAAGGACAGCACGACCGACAAGTCGTGAAAAAATCGTTATTGTAGGAGATAGTTTCTGGTGGCATCATGGCGGCTGAAAAGCGGTAACTGCTACCCGAGAGAGTCCGGGGATGGGTATCAGAGAGATTAGCCTGCTGGGGCGAAGCGCTGAACAAATCGTCAGGGAGACATATCATTCGGTAGATTCGAGACGATCGTCGGAGTTCCCAATCCTAGCAAGCTGCAAATACAATTCTCTTGCCCGCGTATAATGTGACGCAGCCTCCGTCTTCCAGCCTCGCTTTCGCCGCAGGTGACCAATGCCGTATAAGCGTGTTCGCTCGACCCAAGTCGTCGCCAATGCAAGCATAGATTTCTTGTGGTCGGCTGTACGACTCTTCTGCCTCGGTGTATTTTTACTGTGAGCGGTAGACATGTCCCAATCCATGCAACGCATTTGCTCGACTCAAGTCATCACTGATACCAGCATAGACTGGTTTACGCTCGGTTGTACGACTCTTTTGCCTCGGGGTATTTGGATAGAGCACCATAGACTTACCCTAACTTACCCTCGGCTTGCTCTCAGTTGCTCCATAAATCAATTGTAATTTAGCTAGATTGTGGTATGATAGCACGAGAACTTTTCCCTAGCGAAGTACGAGCGTCTCGGCGGCATAGCCGGCGAACACGAGGCCTTCGCCTCATCACGCATTCCTTGGCGGGTTTTGTCATGACTAATCATGTAGACTGACTAATAGATACACACCAAGACATCAAACTAGTTGTGGGTCACTTTCCGAGACGCGTTTGGTCATAATTCCCCAAAGGCGTCTAGGACTCAGCCCAATTGATGAGGGGCTGATTGGCCATAGTCTTCCTCCCTTTAGGAGATATACGTAAAAATAAATTTATTAAATCACGACGCGTGCTTCTTTGGCTGGAGGGTTGGGGAAATGGCGTCTGCGCACGCCGGTACGATCTTATCTCCGCCCCCTTTGTATCACTCCGTCTTTGCTTACATAAATATGCAACCAAATGCTCATAGGTTTGGCCTAGCCTTTCCGCTCAACTCATCTATGCCTCGATCATGAACGTTCGAACGTTCGCAGACGAGCCTCGGCCCATCGGCGTCATACGTAATATGGACGCTAAACGATGTCGATTTAAGTATCCACAACTCGGGTGCAGCAACTATTGCCCTCGGGATGTATGAGGACTGTTCGATAATAGAGGGAGCGAAGGGGACAACGTGCCCGGCGGGGATATGCGAGGTTGTCGGCTGTATGCCGGGATGGCGGAAGGATGGAAGGAACACATGCGTGAAGGCGACAAGCCACGAACCTTTCACCGCTGTAGTCCATCAAGAGTCTCAGGAGTTCACTGGCCATGGTCAGGGGATACCATTAATGTGAATTCACGCTCCAACACCCTGCCGTTCGACTTTTACTTTAGATTGAATAGAATGTATTCTTAGAATTCAATTGGGGTGTTGAATTCATTCGCATGTCGAAAACTTTGCGGGCGGCATATATAAAGTGGCTTAAAACAAGCGCCGGCAGGGTCGTCCGGCGATACGCGGACTTTTTGGAATTTCGCGCTGGACTGGATTCGCTGTCATGGCCATCACCCTCAGCTTCACGCAACGTCGCCTCCTCACGCGAATAGGCATCGGAATCGGCGCTCTCATCTTCCTGCGAGCCCTCTTCGGTCCATCGTCCCACCCGAAACATGTCATCCAAGAACACAACGTCCTCGAGCGGGTCACACTGGCCGACAAGACGCTCGACGTCCAGCGCCACCCGTTCCTGCAAGCCAGGATGGGCAGAGA
>WSTX01008045.1:3183-20965 GCA_019633405.1 Tulasnella sp. 408
GTTTTTGTGGTGAGTTCCTGTTCGAAATCTGGGTGCCAAACCCGGTATCTTGGATCCATGACTTTCCTCTTTGAACACCACCCGGGCTTCTTTGGTTTCCTACTGGCTCGCGCATTCACGGCCCCCTCCCACGTCCTTATAGTACGCGAGGGATTCCCTCTAACTCTTCATTTCCGACATCACAGGCCCTACCCGCAGGTGTGAAATACGAAGTTTTTGAACGCTAGTGATCGGCAAGATCCTGTTGCTCTTTGGTCGACAAATGGCAGGGTTCTTCTTGCAATTGCCTCTGAGTTCTTCTGGTAACTGTTCGCTGGTTATCATGGGAAATCTCAAAAGCCCAATCTTGAAGAACTACTTCTGTCTCGAGCTGCTTTTAGGAATTAATTGCTGCTGTCATATGCGCTGTCTGAATGAGCACCGGTTTCTTTTCACAGCCGTCGACCCAATCCAGACTTCAGTAGCTTTGTGCGGTGCAATCGATGTGCTCTTAGACCCAATCTAAACCGCGACGCATACAGTAAGCCCTGTCATGGTTACTGAAACTCCGCTCCGGGATCGAAGGTTACTACAGGTCATGAGCTCGGACAGCAATTTCGTCTGACTAAAAGAAAAAAGGACGTCCAGCCTAACGGGGTTGTCTGCCAATGTAAGACACATCCGCTCTCTTTTCCAACCTAACCTTGGCATGTCGTAACACACACGTCGACCAATTCAGACAGCGTCTAGAATGCCATGTAATTTTAAGCGGGAAGTTGATGGATCGTTTTTGCAAGGACGTTCTTCTTCGCTCCGGCGATGTGGACCTTGGTGGTGCCTTCCTGCCGGCTCAGCACCCCGAAGCTTCTTCCTCACCCCTCCATGATGCTTCTTGTCACCCGCTCCTCCTTCCTTACATTGCAAGCGCTCTAGCCAAGGTTGTTGAACTATGCAGCGTATCTTGCCTTTGCTATTCGTATTCTGGACCCATCGCGTAAGAGAAGCGAGCAAAGACCCACTCGATCTAGTGCGCACCCTGCGGACCGATGCATCGATGCCCCCCGAGGTGCTCGGAAGCCTTAAGACTCCGCTACAAAAGATGCGCGTGAAGTGAGCGACCCCCTTGAAAGAGAGCGTCCCCCGTCGGGCTCGTCCCAGCTCGTTGGAGGAGGATGCCGCTCCTTGTGAGGTGGACCGCGTTTGCATACGGATGTCGGACAGACCTACCGAGGTCTGAGAGTTCGTCGTATCTATAGTACATACGTTCGCGGTCGTCCTTATCGCTTAAGCTAACCACAAGCTTGGGCGACGAAGAATCCGGGGCGGAAGGCGGACGACCGAGCCCGTCAACGAATTGGCTGAGCTTTCTGCTCGGGAGCCGAGCTATCTGCATACGTTGTCCGTGTCATCAAAGGCTTGCTGAGCAAGCATACACTCTATCCTGTGCAAAGCGATGACTTACAAGTCAGGAAAACGACCCCGATCGATCTGAATGCTGGGCCACCCTGTCCTTGTCCACTCCACATATCGAGATCAACACCACTCTTCCCTACAGAACGTTGGAGCCGACGTGCAAAAGGTCCTAGAGAACCCCGCCGAATGTTTTCGCAATACCAAGGTGATCGATCAAACACGGCCTGTGGTGGGTCCACAATGAGCAGTCGAGTGGCGGGGTGGCTTATCGCGAAGCATCCCCTGAGGTTCCTGATATCCACAAGGTTCTCCATCCCACCCAAAAGCGGGCGATTTTCAAATACTAGACTTTCGTTTCGTTTTCCCCTTCCCTGATTCTCCGAGAACGTGCTCTGGCGAATATCAACAACTGAATAGGGCTCGGTGTGGCAGGGCTTGCCGATGTTCGGCCCTGCCGTGGATGTTCCGACTCGGCGCAAGTCTATGCAAAAACAACGATAAGCGGACTTGCAATCTTAGACTGCCGTCCTCTCACCACCCCGATTTACACTGCTCATTGGCGCGAAATGGATTCGAAGCCAGGAGCTTCGTCAATGAACCTGTGTTCGACGTTCTTCGCCAGTGTTTACGGCATGGGCTGGTCGCAGTGGATAGTTCAGAAGAAACCCGTCGCAAGGTGATTCGAAGCCGTTGAACTCGCCATTTGCGAGGGTCGAGTCCCCCCCGTTACAGCGTCGGGAGAAGCCGTGCTCTACTGGGACGCAGTTCGACAAGGTTCTATGATCCACTGCTTGGCAAGCTTGATCTGGGAAATGGGGGGACTGCGGCTGGAATTAATGGGAACACCCGGGGCAGGTGAAACCATGATGAATTGTCCAAGTTCAGAGCAAAAATGAAAGAAAGAGAGCTTTGTTCGTCCTGCAACTCGAAGAGGACGTTTTCTGAACTCTCAGTCGATCCTACACATCAGTTACATATCGAGCACAGAGTTGGAGCTGCTCTGGCGTTATCACACCCGTTGTCTTTGCCCGCCGATCATCAGAATCGGCAGAGCTGGCTTCGTATTTGATAGTGCTGGGAGGCTCCACAGCTAAACGGTTCGGATGCACCGTGTTCTCCGTCTGCCTGTGGCGGGGCTGACGTAGAGGGTTTATCAACAAACGACTGAAGAGCACATGGTAGTGCACAAGAGGCATATCAAACACTGAGTGGTGACCTAGATCGAACCTGCATGGTGATTGGCTCGTATGAGAGCCACCGGCTTTCTACCAAAAATGATTTCAGAGTAAGGAGGTGCCACGAGCCATACAACCCCTTCCACTTAGAAGAAGAATCGATGCAGTCTGAGACATGCGCACGATTGAGGAGGATGCCTTGGACCACCTGACCACGGCCCCCGAAGGTTTCCGGATTACTTGTGCCTCGTGCTCGGACTATCTACGTTGCGCTGGGTCCTACGAAATTGGCCCCCCTTTCTATTCAATTAAGCTTTTATTTCTGCTCTATGATGGCCCTTCTTGTTTCACTCGGTCGCAAGACATCGAGGCGCTTTCTTTGCTGGTCACAGTTGAACAAGCCTCGTTCCAAGTGCCCACTGGTCCAGAACTCGCGCATAAATACCATTGAACCGGTCAAGTAGTCATATTAATGAGTAGGGGATTTACATAATATGGGTATCTGCGATTATCCCGACGCCGTCAGCGCTCCCCGACAGCTAGGCGGACTTCTTCCAAGCAGGCTGGGTATTTCGATCCGGACATGCAGGAAGCCATAGTTGCTCTATGACTCCTCTTTTTTCTTTGATTATTTCTGCTAGTCGTTTTCTTGATCATTTGCGGTGAAGAGCACACCGCACGAGAGGCTCTGACTAGCGAGTTGATATTTGGACTATGATCCTCTAAAGTAGTTTTGTCAGCTTCAACTGTGGTAGGTATGCTGTGTAATTCGGGGTGTTAGCGTACCTTTTCCTTTGACAGAGAGGACCTCTTTTAGAATGTAGCGGCATAACTTGGACTTTTTAATGTTTACTACTGGGCTTGCGGTCTGCTTTTTTGGCCTCCTCGACAGCGTCCATGACGTCTCGCCACGGATCATCCAACCGAATCTCTCCAAATGGCTCGAATGGAGAGGATTCGCAGCCCCACCATGGTAGCGGATTGGCAACGAGCTTTCGAATCTGGAAGAGAGACCGAAGGTACGCGGACATCGACGACACGCTTCTCCTATCTATTTGAGCGGACCCAAAACCCAGCGTATCGAGAGCTCGGATTGGCCGTTTGTGCTGCGTTGGCACTGGAGGTACGTCGTCACATGCGCAGAATAGTGCTAGTCGTCGTAGATCTGGTGGCCAATACGTTGCGAATATGGATAGAATGGATAGCGGCATTCCGAGTGATTCTGAAGCGAACGACTTGGCGCTGAGATGGAGGACTTGTAACTTTGGCCACGCTCGATGGAGGGCTCGGACGTCACTCTCTTCCAGGCTGATTGGAATGACGAAGTCCACCTGGAGCTCGACCAGCCCCGAGCATTTTAGCAGAGGGTGTAGGAGCCGGAATGGGACTTGTTCCGGAGCTCGTTCGTCCCACTCTTGCGAAGCCCACGCTACATAGAGAACGAGGGTTTCTATGACGGGGCATGTCTCCATGAGCAGCACCGAGAGGTCCTCGAGTTCCTCGGTCACTTCCAGGAGGTATTGAACTTCAAGTGAGAGGAGGTTAGGTCCTAATCGAACCAAGGTGTCCGCTGAGAGGGCTGAATATGGGGCTTGAAGGATGGACAATGAATCGAATTGATTTAAGGTGGAGGTAAGCTCCGTGTCGATGGCCTCATTCTCCATGCTCGGGAAGAACCGGAGGTGCTTCAGCTCTTTGGGTAGAACGCTCGAGAGCGTCCTGAGCATGGCCAAGGTTGCTCGCCCGGTAACTTCGCATCCCAATTTGAGGTCGAGACTGACGAGTGTTGGGCAGAGGAACGGGAGGATCTGCAGAACGGCTTCGTCCTTTGCTACGGCCCACTCAATGTTTCTGACACCGGGCAGGAGGCAGAGTCCATGATGGGAAGCGATGTAGTAGAGGATTTTGGCCGAAACGTCCGTGGAGATGCGTTGCCGGAAGCCTCCTGTCCAGCGTTCCTGGTCGTTGTACCGAACCGATCGTACCCGAGACGTGTAAGCTGTCAGCCTGGCAAAGTTTGCGTCAGGAATTCCATGCTCGAAATCCTAAAACCCAACAGGTTCCTTCCGTCAGGACCGAGGTACTCCCGGCGGAAGCGAACGGCAACGCACCCAACCACGAGTGTCCACGTATATCAATGGTCCAAGCAGCTCCAGTAATGGAAACACAGAGGGTAAGTCTTGCCACACTATGTTAAGAGCTACACTCGTCCAGGTCCGGCAAACCGTCGCAGCAGCGGCGGCATCTGCTCGTTTGGGCAATAGGTGGAAGACCTCATCGAGAATTTCCGAAATGCATAGGGCCGGTGGTATTACTGAGGATAGAATTCATCAATTGACGAATATACAGCCTAGAGAGCCGAGAGACTCACCGTCTGGCATTATTTCGAAAGTCCTTAAGGGGGAGGATTCCGGGTAACCCTGTTCAAGGGTGGTTGCAGAGCTCGGAAGGCGACACGTGGGATAATGTGACCTCATCGAACCCGTTCCTCAAATGTGTCCCCACAACCGTGACCGAGTTAACAAGACCTCTTTAGATCACTATATCGTGGGGCAGTTTTGTGATGATGAACGCAGAACTTTATGTCGGCCTCGAGATTTAGAGCGTCTCCTATCGACAGAATGCATCTCGTATGGTCGACTACTGGGACAAAGGTCGATCACGGGAGTAGGCTGTATACACTCGAGCATAAAAATCTTATAACTCCATTTAAAAATGCATCAGTTCTATGGCCTCTTCTATTTCGATCCACCAAGCACCAACGATAGCAGATGCTCCTTCTGAAAAGGCATCTAGCCTAGTGACGGGAGAGATCAGATAGAGGTAAAACGCGTTCGCGCATCGTGTGTCTCAGGAGGTAGCTAGCCAGTGCCTCCGGTACCAATTACCGGCGGGCCATCTTATGAATAGATTGAGCCTTAGCGCTGTGCACCGCACATACCGAAATCATGTAGAACTACTAACAAAGGGATAGCCGTGGGAGCCATACCATATCCGCAAAAGAGGCTAGTTGCTGAGCCCAACAAAGCTAGACACTTTACGCTGGAGTGAATGATGTAAATATGTTGAAAATAGCTCACTATCGTGGATATTATGGCTGCCAACGACCGCTCCGCGGGCTGGGAGTGCAACATTCGATCAGAGGGGCATGATGACTAAGCGGCCGCGGTGACCTGGCAAAGGAATGCACGACCCGCGCTCCTCACTCCGTTCACCACAGCCAGCCTGAGTCTCCCATCGCGAACAAACCAGAAAACCGTAGCCTCATGTCAACCCAATCGTTCGAGCCTGTTGAATTCGGAAGTCCTCGCTATAAGCAGGGTCTGGAGGAGAGCACAAGGCAGGAACGGAGAAAATCCCACTCTGTATCGACCCAAGCGCCCAATAGAATCAAGCTTTCTGCAGTATGTGTCTAATAACCTTCGTGGTCTGATCTACTTACTAATCCTTTCTTAACACCAGCGTGATGTGCTTGCTGCCCTGTCATCCAAGCGCATAAATGAAACTGACATCAAATTTCTCGGTGACGGTCTCCGGGGGAGGGGAGGGATGAGCGACGTCGTCATTGCAGTCCACACTCCCAAAGAGAGTGTATCTGGGCTCGGAAGAACGGTAGCGTTGAAGAAATTCCGCCTGTGTGAAGATATTAATGAAGAGAAGTTTCTTCGTGTAGGCAAGCTAAATCATAAGACGCCTTAGACTTAACTCACAAATTCATTGGCTCATGTCAGGCATTCACCAACGAGCTACGCGTGCTTGAAGGATTGCGCCATCCGAATATCGTGAATATTATTGGGTTCGTCGAGGACATCAAGAAGCGCATCTGTTGGCTAGTGTTTCCCTGGGAATCCAACGGTAACCTTCGCGAGTTTCTTCTTAATGGTAAATGGGAGATTCCTGAGAGGGTGTCTTTAGTACGTCGTAAACATTGAGAACTTGGACTCCACCTTGCATGTACTGATAAGCCCATCGCTTTCAGATCCAGGATGTCACGTTCGGGCTGGAGTACCTCCACACGTCTCAGCCTCCCGTCTGTCACGGTGACCTGAAATCTGTATGTTCTGTAATAGGCTATACCCAAGCACAATCCCCTAAACCTATATCTACTTTAGCTCAACGTCCTTGTCAACTCTGCGCATCGCGCAGTGATAACGGACTTTGGTTCGGCAAGGATCCTGAAGGACGGCGGGCTTGGAGCTAGTCCTACACCCCGCCAAAGATCCTTGGGAGTCAACGAGCGGAGAGTCGACGTTACATTGAAAGCATCAGAAACCGAGCTGACGCTAACCGGTCCAAGCTGGTCTTTCCGATGGGTATCACCTGAAGTTCTATACGGCGAGTCGCCTAGCTTGGCGAGCGATGTCTGGGCGCTGGGCTGGATAGCTTGGGAGGTCAGCTTGGGAAGCCCTGCGAATGAGTGGAGCCTGAGAGCGTTATTTTGACTTTTGACGTTTCGCATAGGTTATGACGGATAACTATCCTTTTCCCGAAACGAAGAACGACCACAATATTACAATCAAAATCGTAACAGGGCAACTGCCGTCGATCTACAAAAACGAAAAACTTTCGCAGGTCCTCCAGCTCTGTCACGTCATGGTGATGTGTTGGAAATCTGTGCCAGAAGAACGACCATCGGCCGTCGAATTCCGTAATGCAATTGGGTGGATTGTGAGTTGGGACTTTGTAGCTAACCGAAGCCGTGGTACTGACGCGAAACAGCCTTCCGCCATACCCTCAGTAGACGATGATGGAAACCTCAAGATTCGATCGACAACCCTCCTGCGGGAACTTGGCGAAATGTATAGATTCCAAAACAGATATACGGAAGCATTACAGACCTTTCTGGAGGGGCTGGCCATTGCTCGGTCGGCGGGAGATACGCCAGCGATTGCATCCTTCCTGCTTAGGCTCGGATACGTCCACCAATCACGGTCTGGCAACCTCGAAGCAGAAGAATCTTACTCTCAAGCACTGAGCATCTACACAGCCCTCGGGAAGGACTGGGGCCGGGCTAAAGCGTTGCATGGGCTCGGAGACATTCAGCAAATCCAGTCAAACTACCCGGAGGCGGAGAAATACTATAGTCAAGTGCTGAGTATATACACGGAGCTGGGGAGGGACCTGGGCCGGGCAAACGCGTATCGTGCGATTGGAGATATCCACAAAGTACAGTCGAAGTACAAAGAGGCAGAGTCATCTTATACCCAAGCTCTGAGTATCTACACAGAGCTCAAGGATGACTGGGGCCGGGCCAATGCACTGCGCGGGCTCGGAGACGTCGGACAAGCACGATCCAATTACGCGGACGCACAGGAACGGTATACCGAGGTGCTTATCATCTACACAGCCCTCGGCAATGATTTGGGTCGAGCGGACGCACTCCGAGGTCTGGGATGCTGCTACCAAGCACAGTTTAACTACTCCGAGGCAGAGGAGTGTTATACCCAAGCCGTTCGCATCTACACAGACGTGAATAACGACTTGGGTCGGGGAGACGCATTACGCGGGCTGGGAGATCTCCACAAAAAGCGGTTTCGTTACACGGAGGCAGAAACCGCTTACACTCAGTCGCTGGAAGCGTTCACAAATATAGGAAATGGGTTAGGTCGAGCGAACGCGATCCTTGGGCTTGGAGACCTCCACCAAGCACAGTCCAACTACACTGAGGCCGAGGAAATGTTCTGTCAAGCCTTGAGCATTTATACAAGCCTCGGGAATGAGACAGAAAGAGCCAACACATTGCTTGGGCTTGGAGGGGTCCAAAAAGCTCAGTCAAGGTATACGGATGCAGAGAAATCATATACCCAGGCGCTCGATATCTGTAGCACCATCGGGGATAACTGTGGGCGAGCTAACGCATTGCTCCGGTTTGGGGAAATCAGCAAAGAGCGCTCAGACTACGCCAATGCAGAGGCATTGTATTGCCAAGCGTTGGAGATCTTTACGAACAAGCGGAATGACCTTGGGGAGGGGAACGCCCTGCGGCGGTTCGGAGATATGTACAAAGCCCGGTCTAACTACCTCGACGCAGAGGAATGCTACACCAAAGCGCTGGAGACCTTTAGAAATATTGGTAATGACGAGGGTCAGGTGATCCTATCGCTTGGGTTAGCCCAAACCCTACTCCATCAAGCTCGATACGCAGAAGCCAAGATTTCGATCAAGAACGCATTTTCCATTTCCGAACAGATCAATTACCTACGAGGAAAGAAGAGCGCAGAGGAAGTCCTGAAGGAGGTCCTTGAAGCAGAAAAAGCTCAGATGACAGCCTCCCCGCCTTCGAACAAGCAACCCCCCACCACCATTTGTCTTCCGCCAGTATCTCCAACGACTCAAGAAACAAATTTTTAGCTTCTCCACACGTGATTCTAGACCTTGCTCTATTTTCGGTCTTCCCTCTAGGTTCGCTTTACCTTTGTATAATCCTTTTGAGCCGCGTTCGTTTCGATGACTGCGTTCTGATGTTAGCCCTCTTCACTGTTCCTTTTAATACTTAATACTATCTTTTATTGGGCGCATTCTGCGTAAATGGTGCTTTTCCGAGGCCCAATTGCTCCACTGATTCAAAGTAGCCAGTGCATGTGTCATTGTACCGCCCCTGACGTGCACTACGATGAAGGCCAAGATATACCCTCAACTAGGCTGCATGGATATACTTCGGAAACGAAGTCAAAATAGTGAACAAGATGCATTCCAATACATTTCCATTCGTTCTGCATTTCGCACCAACTTAGTCGGTGACCCCAAAGGGTCCTTATAGCTTTCCGTTTACTTGAAGCTTGAGCCCGACGACTATGCAATCCTTCGCCCGTATTGTCAGATACCAGTGATTACTAGGCGGAGAATGCGTGAGCGGCACCCCAAATCCCATGGTCGGATCGTGCAGTGCACTAGCCTCCCGTGGGCAGACTCAAGAAACTTGGACCAGGGGTGGAGGTTCGCTTTCTTATATAGCTGCCGCGTCTTCTTAGCCTTTTTCACTCTTCTTTATTATTAAATGCTCCCAATTTATTACTAAACTTGCGTACTTTGGTCCACACACTAGATCTTAGAAATACATAGGTGTTGCGCGCAGGGTTGTGGACACTGACCCTTTCCTCCGAGCCCCTCCCTGCATATTTTCACCTGTACCTCAGACTTAAACTCAGCAAAGTTTAGAATGGCCCCTCATAAGGGGATAAGAAAAAAGGTTCGGGCCGGATGTTTTCCCGAATAGGAACATCATATGTACCAGCCGCCCTACCCTCTTCGATTGGATTCCAACACACACTCGGCGCAACAGCAAACTCAAGGTCCCTCCAAAAGGCTTCGAATAGTGGAGAAAAACTCACACGAGCTGTGATAGCCAAGAAACAAATTCAGACTAGCTCCTGTGCCGTGCGGGGCGGTTCTGAAAGCAGCAATTCATCGGCGATAAAAGCTCCTTTCTATCTATCCACAGACCATCAACTAGGGGGTCTGAGTGAGCTGTGTCAACGTGCAATTTTGTCCAGATGGGGCGTCCGAGCCCGTTTGCAAGTATAGCAGCCATTGACCGGCGTCGGGCGCTGGGCAAAATAGCAAACAAAATGCATTCCCCGGGCGTTTACGCTCGTTAAGCATTCAATTTCCGCACCAGCTTAGTCAACCCCAAGGGTCCCGTATAGCCCTTTTGTTTACTTGAAGATTAAGCACTCTCGCTTGACGTATATGTGATCCTTCACCTGTCTTGTTAGATACTAGTCATTCCTAGGTGGAGAATGCATGAGCGGGACTCCAAATCCCATTTTCGGATCCACTATATCTTCTTAGCTATTGCCATTCTTATTCATCATTCCTTGCTCCCACTCTATAAATAAACTTGCGTATTCTGGTACACATTAGATCTTAAAGTACATAGGTGCTGCACGCAGGGTTTTGGACGCTGACGCTTTCCTCCGAACCCCTCCCTGCATGTTTTCACTTTTATTTCAGACTTAAGCTCAGGAACGTTTAGAATGGCTCCTCGTAAGGAGGGGGGGGGCAAAGGGTCATGGCATACACCCGGCCCAACAGCAAGCTCGAGATAGGCAAAACAAGTGTCGCGAGCCGTGATAGCTCGCATACAGACTCAGACTAGCTCCTGCGCTTTTTGGGGCGATTCTGAAAGCAACAAATGATCGGTGATAAACACTCATAACAGTTCCTTTCTATCCATAAGCAATTATCTACGGGCTTTGTGAGAGCTGCGTCAGCGTGCAATTTTGCCCAGATGGAACGTCCGAGCCCGTCTGCAGGTATAGTGGCCAGTAATTGGGGTCGGATGATTGGCAGGCCAGGAACCAGTCATGGGCACCCCAGGGACTCGTGGATGTAACGCCCCAAGACGTCCAGTAGTCGCTCACAAGGACGCCATTCTCCCACTTCAGGTCCTTGTAAGATGAGGTGGGGGCGTTGGCGTTGTTGTAGACGTTCAAGAAGTACTTGTACGCGCATCCAGGTCCGGACACCTGATTGTAGAGGGTACCTCCGGAGCGTATTATAGGCCCAATACTGTAGCCACTGAGAGCGGCTTTTCCATCTGAGTGAAAAATATTACCGTGAGGTGACCTCATAGAAGATCCGTTCTTGACCCACCAGGTTGTTTACTCAAACGTAAGCCAGTTACTGGCGTGTTCGGAGTCGAAGCTTTGATCGGGATGGATGTATACGTGGGAAGATTGGTGTAGCAGGTAACACTCGTACTGATGCTGGATGTCTTGCTGGCCGGCGTTGTTAGCGTTGTGGTTGTGGTTGTGGTTGTCGTCGCCGGCAAACACTGGCTGTACCCTGTTTATAAAGCGGGTATTGTCAGTAAACTCGCCTATTTAGGAGTTCTCGTACTCACAATAATTCAAATAGGTGCACACCCCAACATCGCAGGTGGTAGCTCCAGTCCATCCAGAGCCTCCGCATTGGCCCCACAAAGGACTGCCAGCGTACGCACCGCCGGTAATAGAAGCAGAAATGACAGCAAATAAGGTGATTTTATGCATGAGGGCGTTGAGGGTGTGGCCAAGCCCTCTGTACTGCTCCATATTTATATGTTGGTCCGGGATACGCCGAAGATGCCTTCAGAAGTGACAGTAGTCATAAGGACAGAGACATAGTCAGATTCTGAGGAGAAATGCCGCCAGGGACCCGGAAAAATCTCGACTCTTCCCTCGCACTTTGGACGACTCTAGTCAGATCGCGTCTTGTCCCTCAAGCTCGAAACGGAGGTTCATGGTGGTCACTCAGATGTGTCTAGGGCTGCCTTGCTATTTATTAATTACGGCTAGGCTTTGGTTGGGAAGGGATACGCAAACGTTCGGGTTCACTTCGGGCATCACCCGGACCGGCAAGTCACCCCGGCCAGGCAGGAGCGCGTTCTTGCTTCAAAAGGTTCCTGAAAGGAAGGGACTGATCTCAGGTGATCAAGCTATTTAGAATTCAAGGGAGCTGGGTGAGATGTTCCGATCTTCGCGCGAGAGGGCTTTGAAGCAAAGACTGGCGTGGCTGATCGTTGATTGGTGCTATGTAAAATCACGGGGAGCATTACGGAGACTGTGAGAATAGACCGCAAATTTGAATAACTGAGCAAGCTCCGTTAGGGTTTTGACATCAAATCAAAAGCCTAGGGACGTTGATAAGGTGTATCGCTGATCAATACTCGGACTGTTTTCAGATTTACGTGGGTAAGAGGGGGCATTGTGTTGGTGAGCCGAGAACCGGGTTTGTCTGACTAGGTAGGACAGAGTATAGAGATAAAAACGGGCTATAATGGGGTTAAAGGAGAAGAGCTTTTGATTCGCCCATCATCCATGAAGTGTATTAAGTGCAGAAGACAGGAGGGTTGTGGAAAAGTTCGATCTCGACTCTGGAGCCTGGTGGATTCGCCTCGCCCGTCTTTACTGTCAGATTCTATCCAGAAAATGCCATTTAGCTAGTTTTCAATGGTGTGCATGAAGATGATAGAGCTTCGATAATGAACTTAGTGCCCGAAGGAGCGCGGGTTGTCCTCCTTGCCGTTGCTTTACACCTCAAGATCCTCAACGACAATCTCTCAAAAGCCAGTCACAACTTCCGGCGTGCAACTCCCTGGGCGCTTCAAAGCCTATGTTAAGTATTGCTTGGATTAGGCCAAACTCTACTCCACCCAGCTCGATACGGAGAAGCCAAGATTTCGGTCAAGAACGCATTTTTAATCTCCGATCAGATCAATTACTTACCAGGCAAGAAAAGCGCAGAGGAGGTCCTGAAGGAGGTCCTTGAGGGAGAAAAACTCAAATGACAGCCTCCCCGCATTCGAACGAGCAAGCCACCACCACCTGCCTTCCGCCAATAGCTCCAACGACTCAAGAAAAAAAAATTCGTAGCGTTTCCATTATAGGCCCTGCTCTATTTCGGTCTTCTCTCCAGATTCGCTTGTCTTTTGTATAATCTCTTCTTAGCTGCGTTCGTTTCAATGACTGCGTACTGATGTTAACCTTCTTCACTGTTCCTTTTAAATACTTAACAAGTTTCTCCTGAACTCACTTTTCGTGAATGGTGCAATTTTGCGAGGCCCAATTCCTCCACTTGTTCAAAGCAGCCAGTGCACGCGTCGCTGCACTACCGATGACGTGCACTACAATGAAGGCCAAGATATCCCCTCAACTAGGCTGCATGGATATACTTCAGGAATGAAGTCAAAATAGTGAACAAAAGCATTCCAGGACATTTCCATTCGTTCAGCATTTCGTACCAACGTAGTCGACCCTAAGGGTTTTTTCTGTTTACTTGTAGCTTGGGATTTGGGGTGCCGCTCATGCTTTCTGCGCCTAGTAATGACTGGTATCTTGTCACTGCCGTGTCCTCTGAGCTTTTTCACTCTTCTTGATTATTCATTGTTCCCAGTTTATTAATAAACTTGCGTATTTTGGTCCACACACTACTAGCTCCTGTGCCGTACGGGACGATTCTGAAAGCAACAAGTCATCGGTGATAAACACTCAGGACAATTCGGTTCTATTTATACGCAATTAATCTACGGGTTTTGTGAGAGCTGGGTCAACGTGCAATTTTGCCCATATGGGACGTTCGAGCCCGTCTGCAAGTAGAGGAGCCATTGACCGGCGTCGGACGCTGGGCAGGCCAGGAACCAGTCATGGGCACCCCAGGGACTCGCGGATGTAACGCCCCAAGACGTCCAGTAGTCGCTCACAAGGACGCCATTCTCCCACTTCAGGTCCTTGTAAGATGAGGTGGGGGCGTTGGCGTTGTTGTAGACGTTCAAGAAGTACTTGTACGCGCATCCAGGTCCGGACACCTGATTGTAGAGGGTACCTCCGGAGCGTATTATAGGCCCAATTGAGTAGGGGCCGAGAGTAGCCCTTCCGTCTGAGTAAAAAGTTATCCTAAGGTGGCCTCATAGAAGAGCCGTTCTTGACCTACCACTTTGTTTACCCAAACGCAAGCCAGTTACTGGCGTGTTCGGAGTCGAAGCTTTGATCGGGATGGATGTATACGTGGGAAGATTGGTGTAGCAGGGAACACTCGCACTGATGCTGGATGACTTGCTGGCCGGTGTTGTTAGCGTTGTGGTTGTTGTAGTCGTCGCCGGTATACACTGGCTGAACCCTGTTTGTAAAGTAGGCATTGTTGGTTGAATTCCCCGTTCAGGAGTTCTTGTACTCACAATCATTGTACCAGACGCAGACCCCAGAGTCGCAAGTGGTAGGCCCCGTGAATCCAATGCCTCCGCATTGGCCCCACAAAGGACTGCCAGCGTACGCACCGCCGTTAATTGAAGCAGAAAGGATAGCAAACAAGGTGATTTTGTGCATGGGGACGTCGAGGGTGTTGCCAAGCCCTCAGTACTGCCCCATATTTATAGGTTGGTCCGGGATCCGCAGGAGATGCCCTTAGAAGTGACGGGTATCTATAAGCCCAGAGACATACCCAGATCCTGAAGAAAAAAGCCGTCAGGACCCGGCAAAATCTCGACTCTCCTCCACACTTTGGACGACTCTAGTCAAATCGCGTCTTGTCCCTTAAGCTCGAAACGGAGTATCGTTGTGGTCCCTCGGATGTGCCCGGGGCTATCTTGTTAGTCATGAATTACAGTTCGGCCTTGGCATGGAAGAGATGCAAACGTTCGGGTTCACTTCGGGCATCACCGGGACCGGCACGTCACCTTGGCCAGGAAGGAGCGCGTTCTTGCTTCAGGATAGGTTCCTGAATGGAAGGGCTGATCTCATGTGATCAACCATCGTAATTCAAGGGGGCTAGATGAGATGCCCCGATCTTCGCGCGAGAGAACCTTGAAGAAAGAGTGGCTTGGCAGTTTTTCGATGTGAGGTGAGATGGCGAGCTCTAGGCTCCGAATAGAGCGAAGCCTATTGTGAACGCCTCCTCGATGAGGCATAAGAATAACTAACAGCTCTTGGTCAGTCAGCATCGCTATATCATTTTACGTTCTACCAGATAAAATACTCGTGTACATGCAATACAGAGAAACGCTATCTCCGACGAGGAAGGATGTAGCAATATATCTTTGTGCAACATCGGTAGCCGAAGCACGAGCAATCACTATTCTCCCCGGCGAATTGGGATTGGAAGCTTGAGGCTGGCAGTGATAAGCTGTGGCTGCCGCCGCTGGAGTTTCTGGAGGTCGCACAACAAAGGTAACCGACGTTCCCACTTCATATGTGTCTTCGGGATGGCGCACAGTTGCGTCTGTATATCCCCCGATTGCCAGCTCGAGAGATAATTATTCTCCAAAAGAGTCACCATGGCGGCTTCGAAATGTACCGCCGCCTCGTCGTAGCGTCGCCTCTCGAGCAAGATCTCGGCCTTCTGTTTCAGGTGTTCCGCCACCTCCAACTGCAGTTTTTGGCTGCGACACACAGTGATAATGTGATCGCGCCAAGTGAGTGCGCCATCCCAATCGCCCTGGCTACTCTTCAACCTCACAAGGGTACCCGCAATCTGTTTCGAACTCCAGGGTTGTGCTAGTTCATGCCACAGCAGGCAAGCTTCTTCCAAGAATGGAGCTGCTTCGTCGAGTCTCGATTGGCTCTCGAGGCAGCTTCCCAGCCCCTCTAACCCTTGTGCTAGCCTCCATCGGTCTCCGATGTGTCGAGCAGGTGAGATCGACTCTTGAAAATGTTCTTCGGCTTCACGATAATCTCCTAAATGCATCTTGAGACGACCCATACTGCGTAAAGTAGTACTCAAACCTCCCTCCCATCCAATACTCCGACTGATCATGATAGCCTCCGACAGGGCGTTGGCAGCCTGGACGAAATCAGAGGTGTCGAAGTGCGTGTTCCCCATAACATGAAGTACGAGCGCTAGTCCCAATCGATCGCCCGACTGAGAGGCTATCTCCACCGCTTCGCCGAGTGTGGACAGTGCCTCGTGGTTCTGCCAATTACACCTCTGGATCTCGCCTATTCTCTCCAGGCACTGCACTGCACCAACATCGTCGCCATGCGTGCGACGAATGTCTAGGCTCTCGCGTAGGATTGGTAACGCCTTGTCCCCATCGCCAAGCAGATGAAGCGAGAACCCGAGGTAGTACGACACTTCTGCTATCCCAAGAACATCGTTGAGAGCTCTACAATGCTCGAGGGCGGTAGTAGCGATGGCCCGGGATTTGAAAACGTCTGAAATACGATATGCCGCGCCAGCTTGTTTCCGGAGAACGCTGGCTATGCCCTTGGTATCCTCCTGGTCTTGATATAGCCGTAGAGCCTCATCGAGATATGCTGAGCTCTTGTCAGGATTTCCTTTCCAGCTCTCGAGGTCACCGAGGTTCTCAAGCAGTGCAGGTGATCGGGTCTGGTTATCGGCACCCGCAGGAGTAGGAGTGCAGCGGGGCTGTCGAAAAGGGGTTAGGAGTGCTATACGTTAGGAAAGGATGCCAGGAAGACATACGAGATACGTAAACGTTGTCCTGCACATCCGGGCCGTCGGTCGTTGCAGAGGATCAGAATTCCAACACCTCGTCATCAATTCCCAAAGCTGAAGACAGTCGCTAAGACGAGACTGTCCATCCACCTGAGGGAGAGGGCTTTCGAAGATCTGGCGGATTATAGCGTAGTCGGCGGAGGTTTCCCCGTAAGGCAAGTTCCCGGTCATAATCTGCAAATTCATAGATGTTACCGTCAAGCACAAACACTGAGAATGCCAGGGGTACGGACCTCCCAAACCAGCCAAGCCCATGCATACACGTCGCTGGTTGGTGCGCGCGGTGCGCCATCAATTAGTTCAGGACTGCACCAACGAATGGACCCTTTGTTGCCCGTTGATGTCTCCAGTCTTCCAAACCCGCTATCCTCATGCAGTCGTGCGAGACCAAAATCACATAGGCGGGCCGTATACTCGGCGCTGACAAGAACATTAGCCTAGAAAGGGCGATGAGTCATTCAGCTCCGATGCAACCTCATTCGAGAAGGTTTGTCTGACAGATTTGATATCGCCATGGCAAACAGGTGGATTCAATTGGTGGAGAAAATTCAACGCATCTATCGTATTGTAGATCTAAGACGAGATAATTAGCGAGTCGATGTGACAATCGTCATGCCCTTAGCACGACGCACCAGTGATAGCTTTTCGGGCACTTCGAGGTTGTGTGCCTTGAGGAACTCGCTAACGTTTCCATTAGGCTCCCATGGTGAGAGTAGCCACGCTTTGGAGTTCTTGAAGTCGGCGTGAAAGCCGAGAAACTTGGCAATTCCAGGATGTGCCTCGAGGTTAGACCACACTAACATTTCCCTCGTGAATGCCTAGAAACGATCGACTTCAGTTGCTGGAAAGCACTAAATCGTTTCACACTCACTCGTTTCACCCTTGACGTATTGGACGCCTTCGTTATTTTGATCTGTTTGAGAGCCACTAGTTGCGGTGGGCCATCTCGACGTGAGGCCAGCCAGGATGGGAGAAAGGCGGACTGATACAACTCAGCGCGTCGGACAATACCAAATCCCCCCTCCGGCGGATCCTCCTCGTCGATGATTACGATCCTCCTCGGGTTGATATGGAACCTTTCGAGTTTCTCGTATTCTTCGTTCTGAGAGCCAAGAGCACATCAACGGGCGGATTTGAAATTGGACCACGCCGACGCTTACCACTGCTTGTGTGCTGATTTTCTTTTGTTGCGCAGTTTCCACCGTAGACATGGCTACAGACAGTCCCGTTTAGAGCTTGGTGGTGGGAGACAGGGGGGAAGCGAGGGGTTGCAGTTCTGTACT
>WSTX01008046.1:0-20888 GCA_019633405.1 Tulasnella sp. 408
TCGATATCGGTCGCTAGTTCGTCAAGGACTTCTTGGGAAGCAACCCGGATATCTTCCTTCTCGTCGGCCATATGAGCCTTACCGACGAAGGTGACAAATGTAAGCCTTCCTCATTTTCTCCTAATCCGTAAACGACTTATTGCGTAATTGGTCTCCGTCAGGGAACGAAATTCATACAGCTATCAGGGAAAAGCATGCTGAAAAACCCATATTCATTTTTGCCGGTAAGCTCCGAATATGCACTTTCTGACGAAGCCCCCTCACCGCTCTAAATGGGATGTTGTTTCTTAGGTCATTCCCATAATCGTACTTGCCGTATGAACGACCCGCGCTCCATCGCCCTTGAGGTGAGCACGAGCTTTGACCGAGCTCAAGCAGCGCCCCTAACTTATTCCCCCAAAACCAATATCTTTTAGTCGGGGCGGTACCTCGAGACTGTAGGCTGGGTCAGCGCCGCACTACCTAAATCTCCGGAACCCCCCAAGTTCGTGCGGCGCTATTTGGACGGAAGCAAGGACACGTTTCTGGTTAGCCGTCTTCGTTTGCGCCTCGAGCCGGCTGTTGACGTTTACCAAACTCTCTCAGAGACACTCTGGCGTTGACGAGAAGTCGTTCGATACGGAGATCGGGAACGAGGTTATGCATCTTTTTAATCAACTGGCTGAGGAAAGGGGACTGGATGAGCTGTACGGATGCGCACCCCACAGTACGTCTTCTCGCATTTGTTCGAACACCGTTCGGTCAGATTTACATTTCTTTTGTCCGCCTTTCAGCATACCATTGGGACCACGAAAAGTACACCAAGGACGCGAAGGACCATGTTCTCAATTTTTACATCAACGAAGTTTTTCCCGACGTCGTTACCACCAAGAATGCAACGACGGGAGAACCCAACCCGTACTTTTTGCTGTTGAACAATGGCTTTATGAGAGGCCCGATCTATCAGGGGAAATTCACCAAGGATGACAAATGTGAGTTCTTCGCACCAACTGGATTCGAACAGGCTGAGGAGAGTTAACATACCGCGCATGGAAAGTCGTAAATATACCATATAAGCAGCCATTCAAATATCTCAGACTACCCCATCTTATTTCGGAGCGTGTACTTGCGATGAAAGAACTTCAAGCGAAGGCCGATGATGCTGTCACCGACCTTGACACCGCAGATAGGAGCGGTGTAGACCAGACCGTTTTCAGCGCGAACGAACGGAAGGAGTCGCCCTTGACTTTGGGGCGTTATTTACGCAAGGAGATAGTGGGAAGGCTTTCAGTTACATCACCGGGCTACGTAACCGAGGACGTGAGTGCACAACCATACTATCAACGGTTCGCTACTGACCCGATAGCCTTTCACAGAGTTGCGGACAGCTTGGTCCTGGAGACGATACCGTCCACAGCTCTCCCGGTCTCAAAATCGAACTTCCTCCTCAATACGTACATTCTCGCTCGTCTACCATCGAAAAGCTCGACCAATACGACTTGGTCGACTTGGTCCTCCTGGAACGTCTTCAAGAACGAGTTCTCAAAATGGTCAACAAGGCGATCGAGCAACATAACACGTCTTGTGACAAAAGTTGCAAGCCGATTGCGATCGCTAAGGAGGGAGATTGGAAGCCGTATGGGAATGTGGATTCGAGTGATGCGATTAAGGAGTATGCTCAAAGTGAGTTAGATTTGACTGGAGACAGGCGATCTATCGCTAATCCCTGGTGCTTACTATGACGTCCAGAGCATTGGACTTGCAGTCTTCCTTGATCACTCGAAGCATCTCTTTCATCTCTTTAAGGAAAGCATGGCCTTAACGTTGGGGAGTATGCAGTGGAGCGAGACTAGCCAACCGCAAGATACAATCAGAACCCCTATATATGGTGTAAACCACCCTTGAATCAATTATCGTTGTACACCAAAGTCTGCGTGGGTTCTCCGCGCAGTGTACTAACGCGGGAACAAGTCTGCTGTCTGCATTTGGCTGACTGAAAACCTCCTAGCCATCTCTAAAACATCCGGTGTGTTATCGGTCGACCAAGGGTGAGATATTCATAGCTCATGGCCCAATTTGTTTCGTACTTCGAAAGACCTTTCGGGTGTAACCACGTTCTCCCCTTCCTATTTCATTGTTATCTCTTACCTTCATAGTTTGGCAATAGGTACAATGGTAGGTAGGATTCAAGCAGCGTTCAGCTGGCGCGCAAGGCAAGCAACGGGCGCCAACAAACAATAGGATCAGATCGAAACTGAGAGTTGTGGGATGATTGCTTTTTTTGCATTTGACCCGGCCATCGCGTGACGAACCCCGATAAGGTACACAAGGCGGGCCTTATGATGGGCACCCAAAGCCGTCCAATTTCCATCGTCGAACAGAGACATCAAAGCAGCTGAAACACTACACGTCACACGAGGGGACCAGAAGTGCGCCGGCTCCTCCAATGACTGAGCCATCTATTCCATACGAAGTGCTCAATGTCGTTCCAGATCCGCTCCGACGTCGTCTCGCCGCTGAGCGGAATTAATCGCCTGGTCACTTCACCCTCCGGCATTTCGGCAAGGATCTCCTTGAATCGAGCATGAGCAGCCTGGGCGCTGGGACGAGCTGCTGGATCTGCGGGTGTCATGAAATCGGTAAGGGGCTGAAGGCGCGTGAAATCGGAGGTCCGATAAATCTACGATATAGGGTTATTCAGTGGAAGCTTTGGGACAGGCAGCCCACTTACGCTTTCGAAGAACCGCTTGTATGCCATTCCAAGGATATAAACGTCGAGCTTGTACGGATTGTATGAAACATCGTTTGAAAGCTCGGGGGCACGTTCTTGGCCGTCTACGCCCGTGGTCAAACGTTTCTTGAATGTTGACAAACCAAAGTCAACAAAATAATAGGGTATGTGGTCCGCTTCTCTTATAGAGCGGGAAGGTAGTACACTTTTGAAGCTCGGCACCCGGATGGGCGCCTGGGGGTGCCATCCTTCAGGATAAAGGGCTCGAGCGTCCATCATGATATTATCGAAGGCACAATCCCTAGTGAGATCGGAGAGCGGGCTTAGACAGGACGTTATGAAATGTGTATCTATTAATCCCTTACCTGTGGGCAATCTCGTTCTCGTGCAAAAAGACAAGTGCCTATCAAGGTTGGCAATCAGACCACGGTCTCGTAATGAAAAAACCGCACAAACATCAACGGATTTACCTCTAGGGTTTGATCGATGAGAGCAATGAATTCTTGCATTGTGGCGGGTGGTGGACGGTCGATCTGACGAAGTAACGGAAGGACAAGAATTGCCCCGTCCTCGAGAACGGGATCATCCAAGATATCTAGAATAGGAACGCAATGGTTGCGGGGATCGGCTTGTAACGAAGGAGACGCTAGCAATCGCCCTATTTCGATCTCTGGCGAAGACTTCGGGATGAGTTTGAGAAAAACCAGCTTGCCATCGGAAACCCGGTTCGCATCGAGACGTTTACTATGCTTAGTTGACAATCATCAGTCAAAGAAAGCACATCAGCACGATTCACGCACCAATGGGAGCTGCGCGTCCTCGAAGTAGAATTCTGGATCTTGTTCCGATGCGGGCCAGGAAGGGACCCAGCCAGGTCGGTACCGAGGACGAAGGAGATAGCCGTGGCTCTTCAAAAAGTCATAGCGAGCCGCCCAGGGTCCCTCCAACGGGTGCAGCCTCCCGCGGTCGCCATCCCAAGGTGTATCCTTGTCCGATTTACCGTCCGCCATTTTTTCAGAGATCGGGATGGTGACGGGACAAAGGAGAAATTAATGGTTGAACCGTGGGAGAGGGGACACACGTGCATCCCACACACCTGAGCGGAAAATATATACTTCAGGCGCTTTTTCACACCAAGTAACAATGGATGAAACGTAGCGCCAAGAACGTTTGGGGTAAATCTGTCCACACGATCTCAGTCTTACTCTTGCTGTGGCATGCGTCGAGTTCTTTCAGCGTACCAAGGCCAAACGAGCAAGCTCCGTCGGTCTTAACCAAGTTGTTTCAGAACTGGGCCCTTGATGCAGGACTTGCTTCTTTATATTCCTATATACGTGCCCTCGAATCAATTTATGGTACCCGCCTTTATTGAAGTCTATGAAGGTACCGTAGTATTCCTTGGTCCCAGCACCAAGGGATAGGGGACAATGTCTAAACCGGACCGAAGGGAAGGGCGCTGGTCGTCGAAACGTTGGACAAGTTTTGACGGGAATGGATTTACGGCATGGATTAAATTTACCGTGAACGGAAGCACATCGAACCCGCTAAGAGAGAGACAACTATCTTGTCCCTTGAACGTTCCCACCCCTTCTAAGGATCTGCAAGGCGGCCACAATAAGCACAGGACATGATTATGACCGTTTTTTTGGGGAAATATTCTTTTGTAGTCCTAACGTGGTACGCGGAAGCATCGCGCGCAGGATGTTACTCCTTACTCCCAAGTATCAGGGTCCTCGCCACACCTTGCCGTTGCCTCCCCCTATTCAGCTAATATATTCACTGCACTATGTTTATTTTTTCATATAAATGTACAGTAGAGCTAAAAGGGTTTTCAGGAAACGATGGTTGACCACCGTTCTCGGTAACAAGATTCGGCCAGCGCAGGCGGGCCTTATTGCCCGCATGATGCGGCCTCTCCCACAGAAGCATTGCCTGACCCTCAGGGCCTGAATTACCTTCCCACTACGCTTGTGGGCCTCATGGTAGGCTTTTTGGTCTTCTACATGCCGCCAGAGCTGCTGCTGAAGGCGGAAAGGAGGGGAAGGGTGAGGTGAGGACCCTGCGATGTTGGGAGTAAGGACTGGGGAGTAACATCTTGCGCCCGACCCTTCCGCATACCACCTTAGGACTACAAAAGAATATTTCCCCAAAAAAACCGTCATACATGATACACGACCAAGGCAGTTTTCTTCTTGTCGCATTCACTATGACGTTATTTTTCACGGAAAATCTAATCCTACAACCTAGTGCTAGTACGAACAATCCAAAACCTACAACTTACACATTTAAGGGTCCCCCGGCCGAGCTCCGAAAGCGGAGTCCAAGCACCAACCAATCGTCATCGTTATTGACCCAGACCGCGCAAGGGAGACAGATAGCAATGGCTTCAGGGCAAGGAGGACTGGTGAGGGAGGCAGGCGGGCCGCGCTACCGATGAAGCCTTGACGGCAGGGATGCCTGGTTTTCGGCATTGCCATAGGGTCTTGACGGTGGGCGGGCAATTCCTTCGCGCGCGTCTCCCTTCTCTGCGTTGCCAATGTATTAAGTAATATGCGGCAAACGAGTCTCAATTTCCCGATTTAGTCTGGTGTCTGCTTGAAACCTGTGCCTTTAGATAATCAAGAGTCGATGAGAAAAGGGGAAGAGTGGGCCCCCTGGACCCTGAGCTGTTGGGACTTGTGTGTAGGATATAGATTGCACGCTACACCCCTGAAGCGTGAGCTGCAAATCGCTGGATTGAATATTCCGTGAAAAGTGCTGTCATACCTCACTCTCAGCCAGGTATTTTGGTAGCTAAATGATATGTTTGAGCTGCTTTGACCATATATGTAGGCAAGTCAAGTTCTGTTTACATGCATTGTAGCCCGTCCGAGAGATTTCATTCCTGGTGGTAACTCCATCATAATGACTCTATCAAACAGAGCAGCCGAGTTACTCTGTACTTTAATTCATTACGATACAAAAAGAGAGAGATTTTGCGTTGTGTTGGATACGCTGAGATGGGGAGAGGTGAAAGCAGTGTGTTGAGCACGCCTCGGCACACCCGTCATACTCGGCGCCTTCCGCAAACTGTGCCTCTTCCCCCTATTTCGCCATCTCCAGACAGTTTGAGACTTTATGAGATGATTATTGGACAGTTTATCCAGAGGGTGAGGGGCCAGACGCTAAAATACAGGACTAGGGAACGTTCACAAGACTTCAGCCTTCGGTCTCATACACCGGGGCTATGAAACTATTTCCGGTGAAGAAACCGTCATAAATAGTTGTATGCATTTCCAAGGTCCTATTACGGTTCTTTTAATGTATGTCTCATAGAGCGGAGTCCTCAGCCGGAACATTAGGCAGCAATCCCGCGAACCGGGGGTCCCGATGGATACCGCGTTGAACTGCCCTAATCAAAGACTTTATCAGGATCTTTGAGACCCTCTAATGCCCTTCGTGCAAGCTCGGTTTGTTCAGCGGTTTGGGCCTGGAGCTTCCATCGCTCGAGCCTCGTATTTAGTTCCGCGTCCCTATAGGAGATGATGTCTTGTATCGCCTCATGAACGTCTTGCATCCGAGGTCGGGCAGTATCTACGTTGTGTAGGCATGCTATCGCAACATTCCATGCCTGCTTGCCTGCATGGGTGAGAGCATCAGGCATGGCTGGTCGTTGGCCCAGAACTACCAAGCGCCTGTGATACTCCAACAAAACTTGGTCACCTGGGATATTGAGAAGGTGATCTTCAAATGGAATCTTCTTGGACAATGCCTGCAGAGCCTCGTCACATGTAAGCGACACCACGGCAGCAAGATGGCATGAAAACATACGTGAACGATTAAAATGCCGAACGCCCATATGTCGCTGCCTGTGCTCTTTGGGATATGGCGATAAATCTCAGGACTGACGTGTGGCCCGCTTCCCTCTCCCTTGACCGAGTCTCGTGTTGAGTCCAGCGTCCGCCTTACCGACATGCCAAAGTCACAGAGGAGTGGCCGAGATGGTGTAGGTGTAATAATCACATTGTCCAATTTAATGTCGCCGTGGATAATAGCTTTTTGGTGCATGTGGACGATGGCACTCGCTATTTTCTCCATCTTTCGTAATTCACGCATGTCAGCGGCTACAGAGATTGAGTCGCCAAAATATCTACTTACAAACTCGATGTGCTCCTTTTCCGTGAAGTCAAGGAGTGAGTCCTTCCAGCTGCGTCCCCCCTCCACCCAGCGCGACATGAGTCCCTTGAACATCCCACGGCCGAGCACACAGGTCCCAAAGAATTCCAAAATATGCGGGTGTGGTGATGGATCTTGCAATTCAGACCAAATTTCTCCCTCTCTTTCCAACTCCTAGACAACGATGTAGTGATCAACTGCCGGGTCACAATACAGGGCAAAAGATGTCGTACATTGTCCCCAAGTCGACCAGAGACCGGAAGTTTGACAGCATATAAGTCATTGCTCCTTGTTCTTCCGAGGTAGATAGATCCGAACGATCCTTGAGCCACTTTACCTCCACGATTACCGGAACAGTCGATATAGATCGGTGCGTTCCGTAAGCTTTCTGGAGAGGCTATTGTCGCTACCAATTGATCATCGAGACCCTTTTGCTGCATGACAAACTGCCCCTACAATTGATCCTGATTATCAGTCTTTCTTGATATATGGCAATGATATATTGTTTGCTTACAAAATAATATTGTTGTTGGATCGTTCCCAATGTTTCAGCTAGGCATACTTCGTGCTGATTCACTGTCGCCTCAAGCCGCTGTTTAAGATCGTCACGTTGAGCTAGCAATTCGGACAATTCTTTTTCCGACTCCTGCCTCGTCTTTTCGACAAGTCTTGCATCCGATATTTTCCTCTACGCAGATGTAATCAGAACGTTATCAGAACTCTGGAGTGCTCCTCCCACCTGTAATTCACCGAAGAGCTTGTACATCTCTTCCGAATGCCCGGAAGTTTTGCCGGAGCCGCCCAACGAAGGAAATTTTCCAGTGATGCCCAATTTGGATCGGTCATTCCGATATTTTTTAATGGCTCTGTTTAGTCGCATAGGGTGGTTCAGTAACTCTAGATCCATGGCTGCAAGCCTGGCTGTAACATACACTCGGGCATTGTCATGTAGCACTTTGTCGACATGTCTCGACCATAGATCCAGCAAGTATTCGATGGAGCGGGCCATAGGCTCGAGTTGGTCCATTCGAACTTGAAGGCTGTCGTACCACCTCTCTTTAGGTTGTATGAACTTCATATTCAAAAGCTTTTCCCCTTCAGTCTCGTCGAGCGTGGCCTGCTTTGATGCAGAAAATTCCATGAGATCGAAGCTATAATGCGATGTCTGTCTGGAAGCTTAGGGGATTCTTATAGAGTAGTTGGCGGATAGATGTAGAAGAAGAGCCAGCGATAAAGGTGAGGTGACGTCGAGGAGGTTGAATGGGATCTTAGCGTTTGGAAGTCCAAGCTTTAAAGCTATGAATCTTGAAGGACAAAGGCTTGGTGAAATCAACGCTTGATAAATTCCTTTTGATCCCAAATCCTATGGCGCTGTTGCAATGTGTACATCATCTTGCATTGTGCACCACAACTAAAACGGCAGCGGTTGCCATGTTTACCACGTTCAAGCCCACCAGGCGAGAGATCTTCCCTTCTTAGTCTTAACCGGAGGTCCGCGTGGGTATGGCTCGTAAATTGAGCAACTAGCACGAAAGAGAAGTGAAATCCGCTGTCACTACATACCAAACCCACCAGGAAACACGACAAGATAGGTAGGTTTCTAGTGTGCCACCATCCGCGCGGATCGGGCCAGCGCACTGGTATACAGAGAGGCGTACACATGCGCGCACTGCACCGTGCCTGGACCCTTAGCAACCAACACCAACGCACCTCTGGACACCGCAAGGGCCTTTAACGAAGCCCGGGGGAACCTTTTGTGTATATGCGTTTTCGAGTCCGGTTTTAGTGTTCCTGTCGACCCAAGCGATGGCTGCTGCACATAAGGGTCTAGTCTATCACATATTTATCCCGAATGGAGCTAGTCGCATAATTACACGGGTGATACTGTTTGGAAACCTCTGAGAAACCCCTTCCGATCGGAAGGGCTCCATAGGGTGGGATGTTTTCGAGGGTAGGGGGTCAGCGGCGCTGTTTGGGGCCGTGACCTGGTGGTCGACGTCAGGGTCCATTGCAAAGACGACCGTCACGCAAAGCACAACCGTCAGCGACGGCAGCGGTGAAAACAAAAATCGAATAGATTTATTTTAATAGAGTTAGTATGATTTTCAATTACAAACATTTATAGAGTGAAGGTAGCAGTACCCCCAAATGTTGTCTTCATCACCCCTGCCGACCCCCACGATGGCTGATGGTCTGCATGACAGCCGTTCTGGCAATGAACCCTGACGTCGACGGCCAAGGTCACGCCCGGGCCCAAACAGCGCCGCTGAGCCCCTCCCCTGGAATACACCTTTGGAGCCCTTCCGATTGGACCCCACTGACTAAGCAAGGCTCTCGAATCGGAAGGGGTTTCTCGGGGGGTTCTCCAAATAGTTTAATCCTGATTGAACTTCCCATCAGTGAATTCCCAGACCACCGATAGGGATTATCTAGCTCCCACGCAACAATTGACAAGAAACATGGTATGCTCGGAAGGGAGGCTAGACGAGAATCGGGCGAGAGTTTGCTCAAATGTTCTCAGGGAGGCTCAGTCAAGCGCATACCATTCACAAGGCAGGCTGTCATCAGAGAATTAGACTGTTATTATGTTTCCATCCTCGGATAGTTAATAGGTAAACCAACAAGCGACTCAATCTGTTACATCGGGTGGATAGGGTTGGTGAGCAACCCAACTAGGTCGGCCATCGAACGTCAGGCTTAGGGCAAAACGTCGTGGAATACTCCTATACTGTTCAGATCTTTTCCGCTGCCTAGGCACGAGGTTGTGACCTGGAGTCTATTGCATTTGATTTGCACTAATTGCGCACCCTCGAAGTCTTCCGGACACTTCGGAAGCTTGCAATCTTCTAGCGCCTTCTTGTTCCCAGCAAAGTTCAGCAATTTTCCAAGCATTGATCTCTTCTGGATATCGGAGAGGCTGTAGAGGAGGAGCTGGCCGTTTTTCCTGCTCGCACACTCTTTGAATGACCGCTTGCAAAGTTGCCATGGGACCCTCCCAGGGCTCAGACGATCGTTTGAGAACCTGTACCGAAGCAAGGTCAGCAATTTCGGATGAGTGCGATATGAAAAGTTATGACCTGTGCGATGGTAATGCCGAAAGCCCATATGTCTGATGCCGTTGTGCGCGTTATATTGTCGCTTACCAAGCATTCCGGACTCAGGTATAGGACAGTCCTTTGGGAAGCGCTATTCGCAGAGCTGCTCGCGCCATCGTGTTTCACTGTTGCGAAGTCGCAAAGTAGAGCTTGTCGGGTGCGCGTGACGAGGATGTTGTCCGGTTTTATGTCACAGTGGACTCTTCGAAGCTCAACATGTAAATATCTAATCGCATCGGATATTTCATAAAGCTTTTCCAAGAATCAGTTCCTTGTCCTGTTACAGTTTTGTGCACCGGACTGCATCTTACCAAACGAAGTGCGGGACCTTCTTCCTTCTGGAGATACTCTATGATGTCCCTGTGCTCGGCGAACTGCGATACAAGAAAGTATGTATCTTCGAGTATGGCGGCTCCGAGGAAGGGGAGCATATTCGGGTGCTTGAGTTGTTTCCATTTCAGCGCCTCAGAAACCTCAGCCTAAGAAATGCTCTCAGTCCGTGCGATTTCTTGGTTTATGGCTCTAACTAACCTCTTGCTCCGATTTCGTCCACTTACTGTAAGGCTTTGATGTTGCCTGCTTGAGAACAAGCAGCGTGCCCTCAGCCGCACTCTCAGCTGCACAAAGTTCACGTCTTGAAGGATGATTCTTTCTGATTGGCTGCCTGCGAGTTAATGCTTTGAATTGAGACCCTCCGGGACATCGCACATCCAATGTGCACAAGCGGGGTGACTGTGAATCCAGACTCTGGATATCATAAGAGGGACCAGCTCAGACGGGAACGAAAAGCAATACAGGGTAAATCAACAGAAAACGCCTACCAACAGCTCTTTTAGGAGCGCCTCCAGGTCCTTATTAGCTTGGGCGAGTGGATCGCGGGTGGGTTTAGCGGACTTAGATTTCAGACCCGAAATTAGTTGCCATCCAGTTTTTTGCTTTGGGGGTGAGTCGAATGATGACTTCAGTCTGTAAATCGAGTGAGCATTTCTGGTTTTGTTGAAGAAGCAGGAACTGACGCTTCAAGCCGTTTCTGCCGGTCCTCGTGCTCGTTGCGGGGGAAGAAGCCATGATGCTCGTGACGACGAAGGAGGCGTTCCACGGTGTTGTAGTTCTCCTCGAACTGGCTGCGAAGGTTAACGTTGTCCATAATTTATGGTGATGCAAGAGGTCAGAGATAAAGATCGTGGTTGGTATTAAAAAAGCGGTAGCATCGCCGAGTTATATACCATGCGTTGTCTTCCTCGATGGGAATTCAAGGCTGTGATAGCGACCACATGCGTTGCAGGAATCGCAGGCATTGAAAGGTGGGGTGACAATATGGCAACATATGCCCACTGCGTTGGAGAAAGGCGGCAGGCCCCGGCAACGCATAGGGACCACGCGTGGGGGGCGGTGCCTTTCCTTAGCGACTAACGGGTGCATGTTGATAGAAACGGTGTAAAGGCTATTGACAACGATAAAAGGATGATAGTTTTGTCTGCGAGTTTCATGATGGAAGCTGGGATTCATTATTCTGACTTGTTTCATACAAAGATCGAACTGTAGTAGCTGTTCCGACTCCCTTCTGACTGCGGGACTCCCTTTCTTACCCGCAGTAAGAAGGGTTTCGACGCGCACCAGCTTGCCTGGTTCTCACGCGCGTTCAACCGAACTCCCCCTTGCCCCATATGACACGCCTGAGACTGGGAGGCTAGCCACGCAAGGGTCCGGAATCCCTAGGAATGGGTGGACCGGGAGTCGCACGGTCTGAGTTTCTGTGACTGGATCCGGTTCCCTTTTCAACCTGCAACTTGTCGTTCGGACGATAAGGGGTTGGCAGCCTCGACGATCCACCGGTTGTCCACGTATCGGCAAAAGTTACGATTAAGCGATGGGGAAGGCTACAGGGGGATTGACCCCATGGCTACACGCGCACTGAGGCGGTTGTCCAAAATTATCCCTGAAGATCTCCAGGCCCGGGCGTTCCAATGGCAGCTTTGGCCCTTAAACTCTTCATGACCGTTGAATGAGATTAGGAGGCCAGCGTCCAAGTCGGAATGTGTACGCCGACACCTCTAAACACTCTCAAGCCGGTGTCAATGTGTTGGACAGTCTAACATAGCCTCCTCTGCTTTAAAAAGGAAAACTGTATCCAAGCCGAAGATGAGGTCGTCCCCCGCCGAAAAGCGACAGTCGAACCAATAGAAGCGAAGAAGTATAAGGGTAGTAGATTTAGATAGTCAGGAGAGCAAAGAAACCCGGTTGCGAATAGTTCCAGGTCCCTAGCGATGATGCGAGAATGGTATGACGCACCCCTTGAGCGAGTGGTGATGAAGAGCTCGTGGATACCCAGAATGGTGCCGAAGGACGAAATACGCTTATGCCCTTGTTGTTGTCAGTGCTTTTATTGTTCCTATAAACATGCGCCAGGGCCGCGGCACGGCCACATGCACGTGGTCTTCGTGCGTGGTTGCAGTTTGCCTTTCTCTGAACGGGATGTTGCCATTCCTTGCCTTTCAGTGCACCGGAAGCCTGAAATGATCCTGGCGCACTCTCTGATGGAATGTGTTCGCCATCATAGGATTTGATTATACCGTCTAAATACCAAGGCATGTAGGTATATGTAATATTATAACCATGAAGATCCATGGTTGGAATATACTCAATCACTCCCCCCTCCACCCCCTCGCACCACTCTGGATCATGGGTTCCCTTCACCGCGAGTTTGAGATAAAATACGCTGAGGCAGAACGTATTCTCCTTCGCAACCAGCACCATGGCCTCTTCCTCGATATGCGAGGTGACCACCGGCAACAATTAGATGCGTAAGTTGCTGTTTCTTGGGTAAAAGAAAATAATAATAACTAATTCTATTTACAGGCTGAGGACTTCGTTCGACTCGTCATCTAAGCAGAAACCTACTCGGAAGCTACTTTCGGGCTTGAAATCCAAGTCCAGCACCTCTGCTCCTGATCAGCTGACAGACGTAAACAAGAAATTGATAGGATTTCTGAATCACTTATCGGCATGTCTTTTCCTCTTTGGCACCCCATATCGTACTTCGTTCGTATCTGAGTGATGTTTTCCAGAGCTTGCCCCAACCGAGTTTGCATGAATTGGGCGTAGAACGTCCCGGGGGGAGTGTATTCGTTGCAATGACTCGCAGGGAGCCTATCAATCGGACCCATCTCTCAAAGCGTGAACTATTTGCAGCTGAAGCGAACGATGGAACACTGCTTGTTTTCAGGCAGGCATCATCGAAACCTTACAGTCAGTGGACAGAATCAGAGAAAAAGGTTCGTCGCCGCCACGGTCTGAGGTTCTGGATGCGGTTCGAGAACTTTTTTCAGGCTGCAAATTCTGAGAAGCTGAAGTGGGAACAACTAAAGCATCCAAACGTTCTCCCCCTCCTTGGTACTTCACTACTCGAAGATACATTCTTTCTTGTTTCCAAGTTTGCCGAATACGGGGATATCATCCAGTATCTCGAGATAGAGAAAGAAGGTTCCAACCTTCGTTTGGTAAGATCCAGTCCAGGTACAATATTTCCACAGCAAACAGAACTGCCTCGCAAATAAGCTTTATGAAGTGTCCGATGCGATTCAATACCTACATGTCCAGCGCCAAAAGGTCCATTGTGATATCAAACCAGACAATATCCTCATGACGCACACCAGGCAAGCCCTCCTATGCGACTTTGCAACAGTGAAAGGCGATGGCGCTGGCAGCTCTGCGAACAGTAAAAACCAAAGGACACTCCTGTACCTGAGCCCGGAATGCCTGGAAGGTAGCACGATGCGTACGACGGCATCAGACATGTGGGCCTTTGGTATTTCCATCGCACAGATCCTCAAACGGTCGAGGAAGCCTTGGGAGGGACCCGCTGTGCTAAACTTTCATGCGATGTCACAAAAAGTGCGTGAGAGGGTGAGCGACCGACTCAGCCTTCTCTCAGGAATCGGGGAGAAATGAAGGCTTGGACAGTTGCTGCACGCTGTTGGGAGAGAGAGCCCGCTAGAAGACTGCATATTTCCGAAGCGTCTGTAGAGCTCCGACGTTACGCGATTGAGGCTGCCCAGATGCAATAGATTCCATTGGCGCCTAGATTTGAATTATTATGGCCCTAATGGCGTCGGAATTGTCCCTATTCTATTGTCTCTCTTTCGGCACACAATCGACTACGGTGACATCTAGTGGGATTGCCTGCCAATCGCAACCCTCTTAGCCCCCAAGTAGATTAAGTTGCTAGTCTATCCTTATCCGTGTCCCATATTCTCAAGCTCCTGCTGATCTACCTCCCATGGTATATGTCTGTTTCCTTCACTAAAAATGGTTTCTTGGTCTCCGTGCACTATTAGGTCAAAGACGCGGAGAAAGCCGTACGCGCCCTCCCTGGTTCTACGTTTCAGGGTCCAGTTTTCGCCTCCCTGCGTGATCTCGGCAAGAATCATCTGAGTAAAGTCTCAAACCGCCTCAAGGCAAAGATTCAGCTTGCAGCAAGCTCCAACTACCAGGGGAGTAGCTGTGGCGTGCTGGACACCCTGAGGCGGCGTGCACCAGTCCCCCTCCTCCCGCCTACCTCCATTTCATACAGTCTTTAGCATAGCACAGGACATATCTTTGTTTTATTATCTAATATACTACAGTACAGTAGTGAGTCGTAATGGTTACATGTGATATCGGGAGAAATAGGGCTCACCTGATGGACTCTCTCTAAATCTCTAAATATTCCTGTAAATTAGACGGATTAACATCATTTTGTATGAGAAAATCGAGGGCAAATCCTCTTCAAGCTGATTATCTAGTCACCAGGAAAACTCGACAGAGAGAGGGGGGAGGGTGGGTTTGGGCCCTGAGTTCTAGGACTGGGGAGTCCGCGTAACGCAGTCCAAGGGGAAGCCTTCGGCCTGGTGCATTGGAACTAAGAAGCTGTTTCTAGTGAAGAAGACGGTCATAGGCTCTTTAATTGCCGATGTGCATTCATCCGTCGAAGTTGCAGGGCATTTATGTGTGGCTCATCCTGGGGATTCAATTTTCTGCTGAGGCAACGTCGTCATAGGACTTAGAAGGCATTTCCGGTGCAGAAAATCGTCATATTATACATTTCAGAAGGAGGGGCTCGTATTTTCTATGCTATTGGAGTTTTTTTTTACGAATGTGGCTGCGATGGTGTGGAGACGATGAGTAATTACGGATGCGATAGGCCGAGTACCTGCGGTCGGACTTAGGCAAAGCTTGGCAAGTTCCCATATCGCAAGGGCCGCATCGGTTTTGACACCTTCTGGAATTTCTAGAGGTGGGTCGCGGAAGCTCTGGTTGGCGATAACCTATCCAATGATATCCAAGGGGGTAGAATCGATTGACCGAGCATGTTCGAGGAAGTACACAGTGCTTACCTCGGCCATAGTTTTTCCAAACGCAAAAATATCGCTTCGTTCATTTTTTGGCTCGCAAGACCCATCAAACGGGTTTGGTAGCTGGTCCGGTGCAACGTACCCAGGGCTACCGGCACCTATGTGACCAGGGGCTGTAGTATTAAACCTCTCATTCTTTGAGAGCCCGAAATCGCAAAGGAGGGCCTTCTCCTTGTGATCGATCAAAATGTTCTCTGGCTTGATATCTCCGTGAATGAATGGCAAGCTGTGGAGGTACCCGATAGCATCCGATATCTGCTGAAGCTAGGAGCCGATCGAGCGAGATTCAGTTCTCGCTCAGAGATCCGAAAAAAGACATCTCGGTACGTACAAATGATATGCGTTGGGGCTCCAAACATGCCTTCCTCCTGATTATCTTTGCTAAGTCCCGGTGAACGATGAACGGCGAAAGAAGGCCTAGACCTCCATTGTTGTTGTCGAGAAAGACGGTACCTTCGAAAGGCAAAATATTTTGGTGATCCAATTGCTTCCAAAGCTGCTTTTCTCGCTCTAGATCCTATGGATGGACGTTTTTAAGTGATCTCTTTCGACTTCGTTGACTTACTAACCATCCATGCTTCCGGTCCACCGTTTACAACCTTCATTGCATAAATCATACTTGGGTCATCCTGGCGCTTGACTTTATACACCAGGCCAAAGCCTCCCTGGTGAATGGTGTCGCGTAGGTCGTGAAGCACCACAAAGTCCTCTTTTCCGTCTACGGCTTTGACGCTCACTGGCCGAACACCTTGATCGAAAACGCGATGCTGACTCTAGAGGGCCCAAGGATGAAATTTACAGAAGCTACTTTATGATACGCCGTCTTACATCATTGATCCCTTCTTGTACGTGATGCAAGAGTGTTCGAGCCTGACCTTCCATTTCCCCTGTCCTCGCGATCTCTTTGTTCAATTGGTCGACGAATTCGGTGAACGCTCCCTGCACTTCGGCTTGGAAAACAGGATCGTTACTGTCCGTAATCTCTCCCTGCAAAAAATCCTAGGTGTGTAAGCTTCCCGTTGCCGAATGATGGACGCTGCTTGCCAAAACGAGTTTGTAGTTGCTTTTTAGATCCGTTTGCATGACGGCGATGTATTTCAACACAGATCGAGATGCCCATATTCTGTTAAATTTCCGACTTTCGCAGTCCCGCACCAATTCTTTATATTCGAGAACTAGTCTAAAGAAACAGGAGCGGTGAGTCCATATTCTATCTAGGGAAAGTCGGCCACGATAAAAAGGTCCACTGACCTCTCTGCGTCTCTTCGTGACGCTGGTTTCAACAGTCTAGACTCCGATGCCAGTATATCTTGAATGATCAGGATGTATGACCCCAGCTTCTTTATTCGAGTGGATATACTTTCAAAAAAGTATAATTTGGGGTGATTCACGTGGTATTTCTTCCTCTTCTCGTCCCCATATGCCTGGCTGAATATAAGTAACGAGGGCCCTTGGATCGCCATCCTTCAGGTTTCTAATGCGGGATACTGATCTCGTAGGGAAAGAATGGTGGGATCCGTGTGGACTGGAAGATTGATCGACACCTCGACCGTGGGTAGATCAGAGCGAAAATACCAGAGGGCTGAAGAGACGGAAGCGGACTAAGGAGTAGAGTTATGTTAAAGCGCGGCTGCTTTGTTCGTCGGACTTAAACATGCAGATACGTTGGGAACTTGGCAACGATACTGTTGGTGGGCAGTTCATAAGGAAGAAGCGTGCAAAGTGTATCATATCAAGCGCAATGCTCGCAGGACAAAGGGGGGACCCTTAGCAATGCCAAATTGAGCCTCAGTTCCCCGAGACATTCCTTTCACCGCATCACTAAGGCTCGAGATATACCATCCTGCACTATATCACGTTGCTCTTCCCTGGATCCGATTAAAGCCCCTGAACTATCAAGCCTTTGCTTGGTTTATTGTACTCAATTCACTCTTTCACGGAATGGTTTGCCCTGAAACACTATCGCCTCATGTAATGAGACGGAGACACTCTTGCCCTCGCCTGCCTAGCGACTCCGATGCTTATCGTCGAGTCGAGTCGCACTAACCTGCTGGACACGGGCGGGCATTGAGGGACTAGCAAACTCCATTGAGATGGAACACAAAGGCAAGATGACCCGGACACACATCTCAATGTGCATCGCACACATTTAGTTCGCGACGTAACCTCCAATGAGGTTTTGGTACGTGAGCTTGGAGTTGGTGCAGGATAGACATAAAACGTAATCGTTCTAGCCGTATTGTATGACGTCATTTTCACGGAAAATCGAATCCTACAACCTAGTACTTACAGGCTACGCCACTCCGCGGTCCAACCCTTTCACGGGTCTTCCGGCCGAGCTCCGAAGGCGGAGTTAAAGGAGATACCTAAATGCCGCCTCGACCACTGAGCTATATTGGGCAGAAAATTAGGTATGTGGCAAGGGCTTCCGGATTTGGAGGGACCGGGCGGGGACATTACGCTAAAGCCGAGGTTGAGAAAAAGCCTTGGCACCACCCCTCAAGATTAGATCTTCTTGGGTATCCGCACCATCCGAGATTAAATTAGGGAAGTACCTGACGGAACTCGACATTGGGGTGTCTTGTCCGGCGCATGGGCTAAGGGACTCGGCGGTTGGGCGGGGCGTCCTTTAGGGGCGGGTATACTTGCATTGTCACCGAGGAATCGGGGTGTACAAGTGGACGAGCATGAGAGAGTCAATTTTTCATGACGGCTGATCGAACTTCATGCTTTCATCTAAACAGGGAGCCAATCATAAAGGGGAGAGGGTCCATGGCGGACCCTGAGTTGTAGGACATTGCGTGTAGCATTTGGTTTGTGGCATTTACACTTAAGGCGTGGGGTGCAACCCGTTGGATTCAATATTCCGTGAAAAATGTGGTCATACGTTTGGATTTTTCGTGAAAAAAGCGGTTATAGTACTGTGAATGCCCGAAGTTTACGGTGCGCAATGGTCTGTCGCATCGGTGTGGTCGATATGGCCATGTAGACTTCGTCCACTCGTTGCTTGTCGATGTTCAAACACAGATGTAAAGAATGTAGACAAGCTATTAGCTATGTCTATTAGGCTCGTTGTCGACACACGATCGCCCCGTACCGTTGCGGCTGGCGCCCCTCATCGATCGACGATTCGATCCTGCGACCGAGTTGCTGACTAATGGCCACGGCAAGAATGACTTTCTTTGACGCTTTCGCTGTAGCGGCCAGGTGATAAGGTCAAGACAGAAGGACAAGGGAACCAAGCTGTCTATCATACGGCGTGCAACTCTGCAAATGGCGGAATCGAGCCGCTGGATAAAACAGCGTCGTCCGACTACATATCGTGGAATATAGTCATCTATCTCCCTGATAAATTCAACGGTCACGCTTTAAATCGAAGTCCTCATAGCATTTGGAAGCCAAGCACATTAATTACACGTCCAGCCTATCGGCCGGCTGCAGGGTGCGGCCGGCCGGGCTACTCATAGCCGCTGTTGGATCTGCTTCGAACTTAGGCCCAACGTCGAACCACTCTAGTGAAATTACTCTAACAAAGCGTCTTGCTCGCCTCGGCTAGGGATATCGCGTTGATTGCAAACACCGTTTTCGATCTCTCTGAGAACCTCGGCGACATGATCAATATCCAGCCGTGACGACTCAGGGAGGCAACAACGCTCAGCAAGAGCCCAAACTGCCCTTTCACTCTCGCTACGAAGTTTTTCTGGTATCGGTGGCAGCGGGTTGTTGGAACGTTCGCCAGATATCACCTGAGAGTCAGGTTGTCAGGCAAGCGTCTTACGCTTAGCAGAGTGACTTGCCTGGGCCATGGTTTTACCCAAGCAAAAATGTCACTTTCTTTTGCTTTGACGAGACGTAGAGATTTGTTGTATGCTTCTCCAAGCTCAGGTGCTATAAGCCCCCAGTGCCAGCTCCAATGTGATTAGGCACAGTGTCGACAAAGTGGGAGCTCTTGGCCAGTCCAAAGTCACAAACGAACGCTGTGCCGTCTGGCGATACTAGAATATTCTCCGGTTTGATGTCACCGTGTATGATACCTTCGTGGTGAAGATAGCGGATTGCATCACACGTCTGCCGTAGCTTACTGCAGTGCATGTCAGCTTCGAAAACCAGCCACACATACCTTATTTGATTTAACGTACTAATGAAATTATCTCAGCTTCCGAGTAGTTACCTTTACGCCGCATTCTCGCAAGGTGGTGGCCCTCCATGTACGGTGATAGCAGGCCCAGGCTTGTTCCGCCCGCCATTCCAGTTGTTCCGAGTAATGGAAGAATGTTCTTGTGCTTGAGGTCCTGCCATATAAGCTTCTCGCGCTCGAGATCCTCGAGATTGCATTAGGTGTTCGCTGTAGCTTTCCTATCGTCCTCAACGAAGCTCACCTGCAACCCTTGCGCACCCTTTGCCGAAAGCTTCAAGGCATACAAGGAGAGAAGGTCATCCTTTCTTTTCACTCTAAAAATTCTCCCGAAACTTCCAACGTATATCGTTTGAGTGAAGTCGAAGATCACCCAGAAACTGCCTTGTCCATCCACAGACTTGACTTCAAGGTCGGCGGTCCTCTTGTCAGCAAGGCCAACCTCTGCGGCTTCGGCAGTAATCTTTGCTACTACTTCCGGTGATGTTTTGTCCGTCGCTTCTCGCTACAAACAAATCTTCCATGAAGCGAGGTATAGATGTTAAGAAGCAACCACCTACAACAAGACTGTCATGACCACGCGACAGGTTTCCCGCAGACTTTCATGGCCTTCCTTTGTTCCGAACTAAATCGAGAGAACCAAAGCCCATGTCGTGTTAAATGCAGGCGTGCTACCAATTCCCTGTACTGCTTTATCAAGCTGGACGGTCATCTCGAACTGGGGTCCGGCTGGAGTAACTTACTCCTCAGCAAGCAAGATCGTTGAGGGCGCTAAGACACCTCTTTCGTCGTTGAGGACGGCCTCGATTGCATCCGTGTATGGCTTTAGCTTTTTGAGCATGCTGGATGCGGTTTCAAACACTCCAAACCTGACTGCATCGACATGATAGTACCGTTTCTTGAAAGCAAGGATCCTGTCGGTGTATGTACTATACTGGAAGTAGCCATGTCCGTGCCCGTCGGAACTTATTAGGGTCGTCGGCCGGAGAACAATCCTGTTGGACTGCAAGGGGAGGAGGGGGAGGATATGGTTTGAGACTAAGCGGAGGAGGCATAGCGACATTGATATATACGAATGGCCGTACACATTGGTGCTGACTGCGAGTTGAAGGCTTGAATCAAGTCGGAGTACACCTCTCCTATGCGTCACCGAATGTCTCACCCTTTTCGGATCATTTGTTGACATTACCAGTGGTGGTCTACTGGCACACCGCTATGGAAATTTTTATCGGCGGACACCTCACAGAGCAGAGCCCTCTATAGCACTTGAAGATTTGCACCTCGACCAATTCCGGTGTACCTGGCGTTAGTTGACAGAGTACCTGGCGTAGCAGTTTCCATAACTTTCAGGGACGTGTGGCAAAAGCCAAGGAGCTCAATTTAGCGATTATGGTGTTGAG
>WSTX01008047.1:0-20785 GCA_019633405.1 Tulasnella sp. 408
AACAGTGGCATGTGAGTAATTATTACGCTGCGAGGTATCACCGCCGTCTGTCCGGAGAATTCGAAACTAGACTGATGTATCACGGGTCGCTCTCACAAACTAGCAATAGCGGTCAAAGGATAGAAAGATGATCTGTGCTTGACGAGCACCACTCGGGACAGTGATAATGTTGGACAGGCTTTCTCTGCGCATGCTGGAGGAGGTGAGCTGAAGCGTTCCGGATATCCGAAGCTGAGACAATCAGGGGCAAGCACTTTTGCCTTCCCATCACTGGTCTCGGCCACCCAAACCGGTAACCGCACATTCCCCCGATGCCCATTCACAGCAGGTGCTGTGAATCGATGTCTGTGGACAGTCACACAATGAGTCTTGTCTCAACTACTTCGTAGCAGCAGCGTGCCTTCTGAGATTATAGCCACTGGCCGAATGCTCCGAGCGATGCACCCGACTACTTGAGTTGACCACACCCACAGACCCAACGCATCACAAAATATAAAGGATAGACTCGGTTTCAACATGATCTCGTATAATGGTATTGACACCCTGAAAATCGCCACTTTCCTACGCTTAATCCAATGCCAACGGTTGGTCAACTCGGGCAGCTGTATTCGTGGTTCCGTTTCTTCTCACCTTGCCTGAATAGCTCGACTTTCGTGGGAGCTCTCTGTCAGTCTTGGAGTGGATAAGAAGCTTGGAAATTCCTGGGTTCTAGGAGAGGTTTATTGCAGGACAAGCATTCCGACGCAGAAGTACCGAAAATAAGCGGAGCTCTACACCTATCCCGGCACGAAGGAGGTGGTAAATGCCTATCGTCTGCAGGGCAATCATCCGAATGAAGAAGCACGGGGGAACCCTACATGCACCCATCTTGGGATCGGTAGGGTTCGGTTTACCTAAAATAGCGTGCAAGCAAGCCGACCACCCCGGTTTCTCCGTTTCCGCTTTTAGCACCACCTCATCAGTTCTCACTCTTGGCTTGCGACAAAGAGCGCCGGTACACTGTGCCGTCACTCTCATGGGTGATCTTGAGTAAATTATTCAAAAAATGGGTGATTCAAGGGGAGGCGAGCCTGCCGAGGTGTGGACCCTGACATGGAATCGAACCGTGAGATAGTTTGGGTTTCCGTTTTTGGTTGCACGAGACACCCGCTTAGTGGCTGCTTCGCAAGGCTGACGATGCCGGGATGAAGGAAATGTAGGCTGTATGCTGTTGCACGGTAAACATTCTGATGTAGAACTATCATACACCGAGGGCATGGAGATCTATGCCAATCTAGGAGCTGAAAGTGATGTTGCGGGTGTGCGTTGTGAACTGGGGCAGATCAATCGTATTCAATCGTCTGCAAGGCACTCTAGTTCTAACTGCTATATACACATCACGCTTTCCCAACCTTTGGGACGTATACCGAGACCCCTGTTGCCCTGCTGCATTCCACCACAAACTAACGAGATCAGTCACTCACTAACACTTGCGTTATTATGCGTTTGAAGTAAACGAGAAGTCTGTATTACTACCTGGGCCTGAGGAGCAAACGCGGCGAGCAGTCCGAGTTTCAGACAGACTGCGTTGGTGTTCGTAACGCGAGTACAGTCCCGAAGAATCAAATCGGGGAATGTTTACGTCAGCAGTCGGCGCTGGTGTCCACAGCCGGCAGGTGAACCGAACATTCGTCCACCAGTCTCAAACGCGCCCGAAACACCCGAACCCGTCTTTAATATTCCTCGACATTCTCTAACTGTCCCCATCATGTGACGCTAACAGTGTCAATACACAACACATAGATAGACGTCATAACACTAGTGAGAGACGAGCGAGAATGCATAAACGATGGACAAGTCATGAGTGCCAACCGAGGCCATCAACATTGTTGGATAGGCTTTCCCCATCGCGCCTGCCTAAAGCGGGCGAGCCGCGAGGCTCAAAAGGTCTGTGACCAAGGCAATCAGGGGCAGCATACCAGGCGCACTCAGCCACCTTTAGCACGCCTTCACTCAGCCCGCTACAGCGGCTGCTTTGAATTAATGTTCGTGGGTAGTCTTGTCTCGACCTTGCTCGAAGCAGTCCGTCTAACCCCGGCCGGTAGGGGCTATGTCCTGTGCACGATTACGCGGAAAGGTGATCGATCTGAGTTGCCAGGAATAGCATTATGAGGGGGGAAGCAGAATGCTCTTCAATGACGTGCCCAGGTCTTACCATCCAGGTGAAGAGAAAGGCACAGCAGGACTATCACTCGAATGCGGCGATCAGCTCTCGAGTATGGAGAGGGAATTTGCCAAGTGTGAATGTGCACGTGATGGACACCTTGCCCTCCCTCCCGTCCACCCCATAAAACCCACTACTAACGTAGCGGGAATTAGGGCCATTTCATTCAATTTCGTTTCAGCTGCGGAAGTTGAGATGACGCGGCCTTCCTTACGTGCCAAACCACTTTAAAAAGATCGCGGCTCTTCCGGCTAGGAATGAAACCCCTTTCGCACCTCGCAACTCCAAGCTATCTCCACTACCTTTACTAATGGCCATTTCAACCGATTCGCCTCAAATCACAAGCACCTTCAGTGAGTCCACCGGTCCCATCCATATAATTCCAACCGACCCTTATCATTTGATCTACAAAGTTCCCAAGGTTCGCCTCCGCCCGACTCTTCCTTCGCACAGCAGTGATAAGTATTCCGGACCCTTGGGAAGGTAAGAGGATATTAATGCCATCTGCCTTGTTTCTAATGAATAAACTATTTTATCTAGGCAAATTCCTACTCAGCTGGGGCGTGTTGTTCCGGCCTTGCTTTGTCAGAGAGTCACATCGGTCAGTTGCTCTCCGAGACATTGTGGTCTAGAGAGCACCGGACTCATTGCCTACATAAACTTCAGATCCAGCATGGGACTTGAATTTGAATGGATTACATTCGTGCACCCGGAAGGAAGCAAATATTATTGGCAGAGAGGCTCGAGATAGTGTCATCGAACTATGCTAATCAATCAGATTATGACTCCATTTTCCGTTATGGAGGAATGTTATTGAAAACTTGGCACGGGCTCAAAATTCCAAGATTCAGGACGCGGAAGCCTTCTTCTCAGCAGTTAGAGCAGATGGGAATGCCGTTGACGTTGACTACTGGTGGATCACGACAAACGCGTCCCCTTCTGGCTCCACCCGGCCGATGTCGAGCAGGAACTATTGGGAGTTGGGTTGTATGAGTCCAATGATCACCTGCGTGAGGACCTTCCCGCCTTAAGAATCAAGGAGCGGCTGACTCAGCTGAGCACGAACGACTTTCATCTAGAATTAGCCTTGAAGACGGAGTACTGAATCCACCTAGAATCGTATCCTGCCCACCGAACGGTGTCAGAGTCACCTGTCGAGGAGCTAGCGGCACTTCTGGTTCATAGCGGTATAGGTGCGAGGGACCTGCGATGTTGGCCAGCCGCAGGTAGCAGCTGACATGCTACTCAGATCATGTAACCTCCCAGGGGGCTATTAGCCCATGGAGCGCCGACGAGTGCTTGCGCTATCTGAGGCTGTTTGGTGAATCAAAGGTTAGAGTCGATTCGTTTTCTCTTCGCTGCCCTAATTCACGGGTTTTCACGCTCAGGCCAAAGACCTAGCTCATATCAAACCGCCGCAATAGGTGAGTTCGTCACTACGAAGCTGCACCGTGTAGTCCCGTACTAATGCGTGAAGTGGCGGTCCTCCTATAGCCCGCGTATGGTCAACCTTATCTCGTGTTCGTTATATGAACCGACATGGTCTTCCAGGACCTCGGCTCGATAAGCTACAAGGAATTGAGGCATTTATTGCTGGACAACTAAAGAGCAGCGTTGTCCTAAGCATTGCCGAATACCTATGCTTCAACATCCCGAAAGGAATGTTCTTCCAACTTTCGGAACTCTGGAACGGAAGGCTGGTTTATATACGGCATTGGGATCGCTTTTTGGATGACTACCGTGGAATGTGTCTCCGAATGGCCAGTGTGGTGAGTTGCATTCGTCGGAAGCTGCCGCTGCATCTTTGACATGGCTAGCCTTTTCTCTCACATACAGAGCGGAGGAATCAGATGGTGCGTCCTAACTTCCAGATGGAATTTTAGCATTGCACTTACTTGCACCCATCTGCAGCCTAGCGACCTTCCTGCTATCTTCTAAATCCCTCAATAACGGCATGATTGCGGCAACCTCCCTTGGAAGCATCGCTTTGCTCACGTCACTCTATCTCCACGAACGGCACTCTAACGCTAAGCTGGGCACCGCTATGGATGTGGTGAGCAATGCTGTTTATCGGCGGAGCTAGCTATGCTATAGGCTAACTTCTCCGAAACTATAGAGCACATATCTCTCAAGGAGTGAGAGCTTTCAACACGGATTGCGTCCTTTTCTATTTTACAGCTTTACCTATGACTCTAGGTGATGGACGAAACGCGGGTGGCGTCGGGGGAGGGGTAGTTCACCGTGTTGCCGATGTTCGCGCGGACAGTAGTTTCTACCCCCCTCCCCTCGAGCATTGTTGCTAGAGCCCTAAAACGCCCATATTTAGGCAAAATACTCTGCATGACGGCTTAGTTACTTATCTTGCAACTTAATATTTTAGTCGGTGCTTGAAGGATGCGGCCCGCAAAAGTTTGGCGCGCAACGCTAAGGCTTGATATCGGAGATGATCCGCGAGCTCACGTTCGGACATATGGTGCGGGTCTCCAGGTAAGTGGCTGGCGTCGGAGAGCCGAAAGAGAAGAGTGCTACGCACTTGTTTTCGTTCTTACATTCGGGCCCGTGGCGAAAAGTTGATTGGAACGATGGTTCTTGATAGCACCAAAGGCCCAAATGAACTTTGGCCAAGTTCCGATAAGAGAACAAAGCTGAAATAGCTAGAGTAATACACGTCTAAAAGCGTGGCAAGCTGAGGCTTCGTGAATTGACGACCGACACACTCAATGGCACTTTATCCTCCCTACCACGCGCCCACGGATCTCGGCCACCTTTGCCACACCTGCTACAGCCGCTGTGTTGTAATGTACGCGAGCAGTCATGCAGTGTGCCTAATCGAAAGCTTCTTCGGCACCGAGTGTCTCAGAGATTCTCCCTTCCGAGTTTAGCTGAACAGTTCCTTAGCGGCGCGTTGAACATAAATAGAAGAAGGCATCCCGCCCTTCCTCCGCCTAAGACCCTTACCATAAGATCTGCCAGTTCTTCTTCCACAATCCAGTATTCACATTCGTCGCAACACATTTATTTTCATTCGGCTTCAACACTTTCCAGTCGGCTTCAACACTTTCCAGTCGGCTCCTCAATCCCCACCATCCTCCAAGTCAACCACAGCCCGAACGGAGACACCCTGCTAGGAGACGCACGTTGACGGGCAACAACAGTCCACGGAGCGCACCGACTAAATTGTTCGAGCTCTTACATCAATTACCTCGCTTCCTAACGAGTTGCGTTCCCTAAAGTAGTATTATTGGGAGGTCGCGTGGCATCTGGCTGCGTGTGCTGTTCACTGGCGCGGCGGTTACCGTTTGACCTTTCACATCTGCCATGAACATTAAGCATCAATTTCTGTGAGACCATATTCGCGAAGCATAGGGATATCGTTAGCACGTATTTCGGCACCCTGCACCGATAGTCTGCACTATCACCATCATACCCTTTCCTCAACATATTTCTTACCAAGTAACTCGCATAGATTTTCGACTACCAACTGGAGTTATCTCCGAAATAACGCCCGTCAGTACTGAAAGGCTGGAGAGGCCACGTTTTGGGGGCGGCGATAGACAGGACTTTGAGAATCGACCTCGCCGTTAGGCCTATGGCCCCGGAACCAAATATTAACCAGCCCGTGTCTATGGCACTGGCCCATGGCCTCGCCCGCGAGCTTGTCGGTCGAGATTGGGCCTCACAATGCGCCAGGTTCGGTAAAGCGATACAAGAGCAGAACGGCAGTCGGGGGAATGCCGAAGTAGAGGCTCCCATGCCCTTCGTATGATCTGGGCTACTTAATATGGATTCCTGCCAAATACATTCACAAAATACGGAGAATTTCCAAGTGATCTTAAGTCTAGGCTCTTTGAAAGGGCCTGTCTTTCGTCTAAACAAGAGGGATATTTGTATCTCAGGAAACTAGCTCAACAAGCCGAGGATAGAATACCCACCCAGAGATAGTCAGGATCTGCGCCTGATGACGCGATGCCTTCTTCATCCAATTGGACCTTTTGTAGGAGGTTGCCCGTCTGAGCCGCAGCGTTCGGCAAATCTTGGTCTTTCGTTCTCCGCTTGAATCGTTCGTATACAACCTTTGCCGTGAAGAAATAACTCCAGATCGGTCTGTGGTACAGGAGCGACAGTGCACGTCTTTGGGCAGCTTGGATGCTGTCGCGTAAGGATGAAACTGCGGGGGAGATGTAGTCGTTCTGCTCATGAGCCTGTGGAATAGCGGAGAATAGAGGATCTTGAGCTGAGACTGTAAGTACGGAGATGGATTGCATGGCAGCGCTTGAAACAGAGTGAGAAGAAAGCTTGGGGTCGGTAGCAGTTCCGCGACACTGAGAGGGGGGAGAGGGTGGGAGTGGGTTAATCATTTAGGTTGGGGGAGTCGGATATGGAGGATGACTTTAAATCCTGTGATCCAGCTCTCGACATGCGCCCTTGGCGGATGATAACGAGCCGAATGGGTCCGACTTTGGGCAGCCTCTGCTAGCGATACGACTTGAGAACGCCAGCTTTTCTAGAAGCGGAAGAACTCAGGCTTCCTCCTTCGACTAGGAGTATACGTACTATATGCACTTTGCTGTATAAACTCGGTACAGATTTTACCCTCTATCACAAAATTTCTTTTGAGACTCGGAAAAAACAGTGTTGGGGCGCAGTTCGGTGTGCAGGAGTGGTTCATAAGTCGTCTGGTGAAGGGCAAGTTATTCCCGTCTTTCTACGCCCAAAGTGTCCCCGCTTAGTGGCATTCACCATTGAATCCTCGTCCAGCCGGAAAAGATAAGCCCCACTTTCTCGTATCATTTCTCTCTTTTGTCGGCCACCTGGACTCAGATGGCCTCGACAACATACTCTCTAACCATGGTCTCCCTGCAGCCTGGCCTCCACCGTGTATAATTCCCAGTCGTGAATGGACTCCTTGCAAGGATAAGCCCCATCTTTCGCGCCCAAAGCTGGTTAATTAAAGTTGGGTCTGCTGTGTATCGCCCATAGGCTTGTTGGCTAGTTCCATTCCTTGAGCGAGGCTCGTGGAGTCGTGTTGGTCCGGTTGAATCGGTCAATGCACGAGCAGCTGTCGCAACGGAACCCAAACCACGGCTTCGGGGTTAGCTTGGACCGTATTGGGCTCGACGAGTACCATAGCTTTGTCTTCTGGTTAAACACATTTATCTGAGAGCTTCGAGCATCTTGTAATATCCTTCACTTCGGGAGGCGCCTGTGCGGTGGTCACGCAGTTGCGATTTGTTTGCCTCAAGTGGTGGCGGTGGAACCTCCCGCGGAACATAAGGGATACTCTGATCTCCCCTCCAGGCCGCAAGGCCGATCTTCGAGAAAAATAGTTCTTCGTCATCAAGGCGAGCTTCCGGACAAGTGGTTCTAACGAGCCATTTCCAGCATGCTTCTCGAACGCTTGGTGTCTGGTGCCCCACTGTACAACAAATTCTGGAGTTTCTGGCGGAGGTGGACTGGCAGCACTGACTCCTTCTAAAGTTGGGATGCGTGGGTGGTTGTGGTTCTCGAAAGGTCATAGGTCGAGGTACTGGTGACGTTGAAACAGCTGTGGATGCAGTGTTCCGCTCCAACCATTGGGCCCTGATTCGTCGATCTCTGCTTCTACGCCATCCTCGCTGACTTGGGGAATATTGGAGAGCCCAAGACTTTAGAGATTTTCGGTTTAAATGGTCGAGCGCGTCCATTTTGCTTTGATCTGGGAGAACAATGATACGCCGAGTCCCTCCCAGCCGTGTTCTTCTTGCCTTTGATGGGCATTTCCTTGGCATGGTTGGTGGAGGTAGGGGAATCATGGCAACCTGTTTGGTCGCCATTGCAGCCGGTGTCCTTGGCTTTTTCCTCACCGTGCCAGTGGAAAGAATTTCACTGCTGTCGGGGGGCAAAGCGGTGGAGGCGGGGGAGAACTTTCGCGTCGTCGCTTCGAGCCCCTGTTGAGTATCAGTTCTGTTCGTGGGTGATGCTACAGGCCAGGACCATCGCGAGCGGTGTTCGGGGCAATTGTCCCTTTTTGCGTCGTCCACTACTTCCGGCGTTAGGGTATCCTCTGCACAACGATGGCTTCGAGTGGTTCTGCACCAACGTCCAACTCCTCCTCCAGTCTTGTTGCACTAGAACCAGCTTTGATTCTATTTTCGGAGTCCACAATAAGTACTACCTCGAGATCCAAAACCTCCTCATCGCTGTGCCCATCATAAACGGGATCCTGATGTTGATTGCTTGCTCACTGGTTATCCGAGTTGGTATTTCGACAGCCGAGCCAAATTCACCATTGGCATCCTCGTCCACAGCAATAACGTACATGAGAACTTTATCTACATCCATCGTAGGGACAGCCGGGCTGGATCCCCGTTTCTTCCCCAAAGTCCTGACCTGTTCTTGGGCGGGCCATCGACTACACTCTCCTTTCTCAAAGATCGCTTCCGTGGTGCTTTCGGTTTCGGTTTCGATTTTGAAGAGGAAGCTACGCCCTGTCTCTTTCTCGCCCCAGACTCGTTGATATGTAGGGCGGGTTCCTCCATAGCTGCCATAGAGGCAGGCAAGTCTACAGCCGAAACATCATCCGACCGGGCTGCAGGTGGCAAACCCGAAAAGGCGAATCTCTTTAGGAGGTCGTCGACGAGAGTGGTCAGAACCAGACAAATCGCCCGGATCGTTTCACTGGAGAGGCATCTGGACCAAGGCCTTTTAGTACAGAGCCACGGGTGCGTGGGGCGGTTGTATGGAGCGCGTATCTTGACGGACGACGGAGACTTTGTTGAAGAAGTGGGACCGACGGTGTTAGTTAGGGCAGACTAGACCGTCAGAGCGATGGAGTGATGGAGGAATGGACGCCGCTCCAGAACAAGTCGACATCGTAGCGCTGCGTCTGAATTCGCGAGAGAGATGTACCAGTCTTGACTGTCGTGAAGGGTCTGATTACAAGACAGAGTACATGTGCAGAGAAAAGGGCAAGTCCTATTAGCCTCCGAGCAGCCTAAATACATCGTCCATACTAGAGTGAGAATACTGGCAGAGGCAACACACCTTGGCAATGCTCCCGATATCTCCCGCGTCATCAAACCACCATTCCGCTGCGGTCCACAAAAACCTCCGCGGAAAGCTGCTATTCTTGATTGTCACAAGTTCGTTGCCGTTTATCATCAACCCCTTTAGAAGGGGACTGCGTTGCGCTCTCTATTCAGAGCTGACATCCAACTGCCGAGGAATAAAAGCCTCCAGCGTGATATCAGTGACTAGCATTTCTCTTGCGGGGGGACGACAATTCAGGATCTCAGACCCTCCCTCCCCTCTGGGTATTGAGACTGGGACGAGAGAATGAGATGGGGAGGCGAATGATTCTGCTTTGCCGAAATCGTTGATCCTAGGATGAGGCCGCTGCGGATGAGAAAGCATCCTTTTTAGGAAAGACGATCCGGCTGGGAGTTGGAAGCCAAATCGGATGCTCAGTTCATCATCTCTTCTGAGCCCCGCCAGACTTCCGTCTACCCTTGTTTCGGGTTCCTTCTCCTCTAGGATGACTTCAGGGTTTAAGTGGAATAACTAGCCGTCTGCTGAAGGCTCACTTGCATCTTGAGAGTGAACACCCAACGGCCGTCGCAGCCGCAAGCCTTGTCGTGATTGGGATATACTGGATAGTAGAGGATGATGGGAAGTGCTGTTGATTGGCAGGGGGTAAGATTTGGACCCACTCCCGTTCGCACTTGTGAGTAGTGGTGCTGACAAAGACGGCCTGAGGGGGCGCGGTTCAGGAAAGGGCGAGTTGGCGTCCCGCGAGAGGAATATCAAGTTAGACCAAACGAGAGCTCAAAATTGGTGCATACGTACCTGGTATGATCGTCTTAAAATGCGGCTCTTGGCTTTCGGACGCTCGAACTCGTCGGCGATCGACCTGTGCCTTCACTAGGTCCTGCAATTGACATCCACGGTCGTCTCCCGTTTCCTCATCCATTTTATGGGAACACCAAGTCCTCGCTATTAGGTCTGGCTGCTGTGCCGTTTGGGCCACTGTTGCTTGAACGGTCGGCCTTGCCTTCCACTGGATCGTAAACAACGCCAAGAGCGATTTTCGTACAGAAGGCGCAAGGATGTAGAGCTCCGCTCCAATTGGACGAGGACGTTGAAGTAGACGGTCCTGCCGGATAAGTTGTCGGTGTGGTAGAGGATGATAGAAGCCGCTCAGCGCGGGGAACACGTGGGGACGTAAAAGGTGAGGACGCGGTTGGCTGTGGTTAGGGAGGGCCGGACGACGATGAGAAAGGAAGAAATTGTGGCGGTAATGATGGATTTACCAGCTGAGAGGTGTGGAAGGATGTGATATAGAGTGTCGTAGAGAAGGTGTGGGTGTTCGTGGTGCTGCTCCGTCCGCTTATGCTGGCCGAACTCGTCTTCCCGAACCCATCAAGAAGGGTAGCAGCCGACGATGTCGAATACCTTGGGGAGGTTGATGAAGAAAAGTGGAATAGCTGAGCATTTGCTATCCATTGGTGTTTGCTACTGATACCAAGATTGAAACTCATCGGCACCTAGACCGACGAGGGTATAACAACGCTCGCCTCAATCCCAGCCCCCCGGCCTTCCGGGCCGAAACCCCTTAGGCTTAGGGCGACATTGGACGGCCCGATGTGCCGGTCATAGTGGTTACAAGAGGGTGAATCGCCGTCCCACTATAGAAATATCAAGTTAGATCATACACAAATTGTAAGTTGGAGCTTACGTACTGGATAACATAGATCGTAAAAGGTGGCGCTCGGCTTTTTTGACCCACGTACTCGTCCACCTTCGACCTTCGCCTTTCTGGGATCCAGTAAGTGGTCCATGGAAACATCCAGAGAGCCGTCTCCCATTCCCGAGGCATAGTCTCTTCCGCCATGTGAGAATGCCAAGTTTTTGCTCCAAGGTCTGACTGCCGTACCGTTCGGGGCACTGCTGTTTGGGCGGTCGATTGGGCCTTCCACAAGTGGATCGTAAACAACGCGCCAAGAGCGATTGTAACGCGGCAGCCCGGGCCAATGTGAAGTTCCACTCGAATCTGGTGGAGACGTTGAAGTAGGTGGTCCTGCCGCATGCGTGGTTGGTGAAGCTGAGCGCGACGGAGATCGCTGAACAAGGGGGAACACGAAGGGACGCGGAAGGTGAGGACATGGCTGGCTTGCTTATCAAGAATGAAGAAGAAGGTGTCGATGGTGGATCTGAAAGCGGGGGATTGTAGAGGGGTGAAGTCTGGAGCTTTGGAGATGAGGTGGAAGTGCCCGTGGTACCACGTCCTCTGTTCGTGGTGGTCAAACCCGTTCTCTCAAACCCATCAACGACGATGGCAGGTGACGATGTCGAATGCCTTGGGGAGGTTGATGGAGGAGTGTGGAATAGCTGAACAGGTGCCATCCACTGGTGTTTGCTACTGCTCCCAAGATTGAAAGCCATTGGAACCTTGACTGACGAGGGTATCAACGCTCGCCGCCACTCCTGCTCCCCCAGGTTTCGAACCGGATTCCCTCATCAGTTGGGCTCTTATCATGAACTGATACCGGCGCTGCGCTGGAGGGTGAAGCCAGGACGTCTGACGAAAAAGGCTGTGGTGACATTGCCAGCGATGACAGTGGTGGTTGTTCGCGATAGACGTTCAACGACGCAGGCGGCCCGGTTGTTGGTGCCCTCGGGCCTTTTGAGCCTGATGAAACCATGGGACGCTTGGAGGTTAGATAGGACGATGAGACTTGGCGTGCTGTAAGTTCCGTTGCGGGTGATGAGAGGTTTCGGAGAGGGGCACGAGAGTGAAAGGGATGGGAGCAAGAAGACGGCGGACGACGTCCGACTCACAAACTCTGTCATTTCCACGCGCCAAGTCGACGTTCAGCTCGCGGTCAGATACCCACCCCTTTAACCCGGTGCCTTTGGCAACTTGTCTTGTCGACTTTTAGACCTTCAACGTTGTGGGGGGTGGGCGCTTCTCCAGCAAACAGACTAAGCAAGAACCGACCGAGGGACCAATAGACTCTCGGGGAATATTTGCTCAGTCTAGACGGGCATGAGCCGCAAGTATTCCCGGGCCCCGTGGGCCATCTCCGAGAGTTCTTCACTAGGATTTTGAGAGGCTGAGGTTCGAGGAGTCAGCATGTAGTGAGGCTAGTGGCCGTCGACTCCTCAGGTCGACCTGTCAACCCAGGAGAGGTGCAAGGTCAGAAAACAATGCTGGATGACCGCTGTGTAATCATGTAGAGAAGCGCCTGAGTGGTTTTTAGCAGGCTTTGGATCCGGACGTCGGTGTGCTGCGGGAATGAAAGGAAATGCAACAGTTCTAAGTTCGACGAAACCCCACCCCGATGCAAGGCGGCAGGGATGAGGCATACCCACCAGTGCAGGTGCCGAAACAGGAATCACCAACATCCTACTTCGGGCTCAGGGTTTCGGAATTTCGCGGACATTGATGCTTAAGGGTAATGGGTAATGTTAATCCCCCTCGACGGAACGGCAGCATGCTATGTGGCGCGCGGCCTCGCAACCAACTATGCGCCAGAAGGGTAGCTCGTCCGGAAGTGAGATGATTTAAGAGCTCGGACCGGATTGGTCGGAATGCTCTGCGGACTGGCACTACCTGTTAAGGTTCATCTAGCTCGGGATGACGTCTGAGTCTCTATCCGGACCGACGTTGACTCGGAGAATGGAGGGATGGCGGAGGCGATTAGACGGTGTTAGCTCGGATGGAAATAGATATGTCGCGAAAAAAAAAAACATATATAGAACTTGTGGAAAGAGAGTGATGAATGTTGTGCAGCCAAGGCCAGGCAGATGGGATACTTAGGAGACGGAGATTCGGTCTGTTATGTCCTCCGCCCTCAATTATGCACGGAATTCGGTGACCAACATCGGCTTTTAATCTACGACTATTCCCAAATTTCAAGCGTTGTCAGATCACCTTCCTGCCAGTGGTGCTCCAATAGCCTTGCTGCATCATTTCAACCTCATGGGCCCCACCTCGAAAACACCCCCAAGAGTCAAATTCTACAAAACTCGTTCATACGCAAAGCACGTGATCCCTGTCCATACCGGCATTCACAGCGGCGGAGATACTGTGGTTTTGGATAACTCTTTTCACCTTTGACACTCCCAGGCTCACCTTCCGAAAGCAGCTGAAGGACACTCCCATCTAAGCGTGCCCTCCTACCTCATCAGGGCCACGCAAACCACTGTAAGGGACCGTGACCTCACGTGGGTATATTACATAAGCTTCCGCCCACACCATTCGCATTGAGGGTGGGCACCAAGCTCGCCTCGGCATTATGGACGCGAAGCGAGGTGGGAAAGGTGTGTTATGATCGGAATGGTAAACTACTAATACGATTTTCACGTCTATGTTAGACTGTGGTCCAATATCGCCAAATCAGAAGGTGGTTGCCCACAACTCCTAAATTTGTCGGTCCACTAAACCCGACAAGTGGCCTGCCATGTTCCATTATATTCAGCAGCAAATGTCTTCATTTGGGGGGCTAAACACTGGTGTCGTAACTGCGACCATGTCTTGTCTGTGCGCAACTCGCGACGACCGGGGTCGCCTTGAACTTTCCTGGATGTTGAATCGGATCGGGCGCCGTACTATTGAAATGATTGGCGAAAGTCCCCTGGCAGCCAACGAGGCACCGAGGGGTCCCCGGAGGATTAATCTCCACTGGTGAAAGCATATTTACGAGACTCTGGTATCTTTGGTGGACTGAGGAGTGGCCGCCAGATCTACAAATCTAGTGCTTTGAACCACCACTCTAGGTCATGAAGGCATAGATAACGCGTCATACATCACGAATCAACCTCGCAGGGATTTCAAATATCTTTGGCCTGATGGAAGACGGCGGTTAAACGAGGCTTCTGCTTCTACCTTCCGCATCCTCTGTCTCGGGACCCTGGTAGGAGCGCCCCGGACAACTGAGAATATGCCACCGTTGAAAAAATCGCGCACCTAAGATCACCGCTCCATGTCTATATGCCTGTGCGATCGATGGATTACGCTGTATTTGATGACATTGGACAAATTTACGTTCACGGATTGGATCGGAGGAGGACCAAAGCTTATACGCTAGTATGGAAGCCAGACACCCCCAACGATGTCGCTGGCGACCAATATTGCATATGCGGAGACACGATTGGATCGGTCTACCGCCAGAGTCGTGTATCGAAATGCCTAGCCTGACCGTATGCATCTGCTGTGTGCACACGCGTCTCGTATGCCCTTCTCCGTCTCATCATGAAGACGCGCCGCATAAAAACCTCGCTGTGATCGATTGTTCATGATATGAATATCATCTCTCTCACAACAATACGCACAACTAAGCTGATGCCTATCTTATCCTCGCGCTACGCCCTAAAGACAGTCGATACCTTTTCTTCTAGAATCGGAATAAATTGGGTGTGCCACGGCTCGGTTGGCAATTCGCCTCCCTCCATGGGTCTCGGCCACCTTAGCCGCGCCTTCCTTCAGTGCATATGTGCGACAGCGGCTGCGAGTTAATTTCCGTAGACCGTCAGAGTGAGTCTTGTCTCTGCTTCTTCTCCGCAACAGCGTGTCTCCTAACGTCCAGCCGATCAATGGGGGTGATGCCCAAGTGTGCTTAGCTCCGCCGACCGCATCCACAGACCCAGCAAACCAGCAAAAAATTAACCGCCTTTAAGATGCTCTTGCACGCATGTACTTCAATCCTGAAATCGTCGCGGGCTATAAACGTCAGCATAGAAATTCGACTCGCTGAGTTTGTCTGTTCAGCCCTTCATCTCACTTTTCTCCCTACTCAGATCAAAAACCTGCCACCATTCTTCCACATCAGCTTTTCCCAGGCGCTGCCATGGCTCCAGTCCCCCTTTTTAAGCCCACAACCCAAGATCCTACACTTTCCATTGTCCCGCGAATCCATGCGCAGAATGCCAACGACAACATATCCCTCGCACCTTCATCCTTACGCAGCAATATCCGAGCTTCCCAGAGGTGTGCACTGTCGCTCCTTTACCGCAGGCCAATCCGTAGCTATTTTCGCTTGGCGAAGGTTGTGTACGAGCGGTTCAAAAGGAGGAGGAAAGACCAAGATGTGCTAAAATCTACGAACCCGACCGACAACCTTTCACAAGAAGTCCGATTGGATGAACCAGGCACAGTCGCGTTAGATGCGGACTCTAAACATTTCTGAGTGCGTATTACACCGTTGATTCGTTGAGCTAGTCTTCTGAGCTGCTAATACTCCTCTCGTCTAGACTATGCGGCAAACCCGGATGAAGAGCTTAGTTAAGGGGAATCAGACTTACAACTACTTAGAATACTCTACATTCTGCGTGTGTACTCAACAAAAAATTGACATTCGGTAGTCTAGATCACGCTGAAGGACATGAGGGTCCCTATACTTGATAATTAATTCGCCCTGGTTATTCCGGCCTGCCGTTCCAATCTTATATCGCTTGATTGAACCCGGCGGATTGTAAACCTCGATCTCAAGTGACAAGCTCTCGGGCGAGATCGTGAGCCGATTCCATAAACAAACGGTTCCTAAAGCAAAACCTGGTAGATGCTGTACTATTTCGTTACAACAGGGCGTCCCATGTCCCGATCCCCCAACCGGTCCGGTAACTTTTAAAAATGTCCCCCGGTCCCGGGGGCTCCAGCCGGTCGGGACAAGTGTCCCCGCCGGTAAAAATAAATATCATTAAAAATCGTAAACGTGTATGTGGGAGAGATTGATGAAGCTGACAGAGGATGCAGAATGGACTGGAAATCTGTTGGGCTTTTAAAGAGTGCACCTGCCCATTTTCGGTGCGCCTCCGCCGTTCCATAATATAATTACAAGGAAGACACCGAGTCAAAACTGGATAAATCTTTGCCTTATTTGCGCCTTTGGCTCGGTGTTCTCGCCACTAAGGAAACCTCGGCCTCGCCCAACATGACAAAGCCGCAGCTGAATTTCATTAGTTCATTTTCTATCCATATAAGTATATGCACACTTAAAACGCTTTAGAGACTTATTGGAGTCGTTTAGTAAGACTAAGCAAAGCTGCAGTAGCTATTCCTAAGAAGAGAAAGAGGGAAAGGTGGAAACATAGAGAGCACCGACACCTCCACAGAAAGCTGCCGGACCCACATCAGTCTAGGCGATCTAGGCGATCCATGCGACAAGATGGGCTGAGAGTCCTTAGAGAACCATAAATCTATTCGAAATATACGATATTTCATATTCAACTTTGTCGGCGCCATAAAGTCCCCACGCGAGAACCGCTCCGGTAAAAAAATGTCCCCCGGTCCCGAGTGCCTGCGCCGTCCCAAATTGCCGCGCCGGTATGAAATTTGTCCCGGTGTCCCCGATGCGCCTGTTGTAACGAAATAGTACAGTAGTTTCCGGAACCACAGCGGTCCTATCTATCGCCACCTGCCGAACATGTCAAACCGTGGCCTCTCTAGCCGCCAAGCACTGACGGGCGTTATCATGGAAATACATCGGTTGTTAGTCGATAGATGTGGGTTGAAATATTATCAAAAAGAGGTTCTATCCTCCGTGAAACATATACCCGATACCACCCCTTTGTGGGCGGCCGGAAATCGGAGGGCCTTCATTCTTGTAGACAACTCATGAACAATAATGCCTAAAGATGGTTTCTAACATGAATGATCTCCGTTACGTGTACTGAAGTTGTTGGACACTCACCTCCGTCGCCTGCGCCACTCGCGATGAGGTTGAGGACGCCAGGCTTCTTCGCAAGACTGTATACACCTTTACAGTAGTATGCTCATCAAGAGAACCGAGAAAGGACTTCGCAAACAGAGGTTCCTCGAAACTGGGGCGCTTGTTTGTCGATCTAATGCCTATCTCATTACAGCCAGTGGTCTCTTCAAGAACATGAAGTACAAGGTCCGTCTTTGCGCGTTGGTGTCTCCACCGCGTTCTGACAAAGCCTACTCCCCTTGCGTGCTTCACAGATATGCAGCTCACTTTCCTCAGGGACAACATGCTCATCAACGCCAACATCCTCGAATCCTCTCACAACCCCGGTGGGGCACCCCGTCTGAAGATTGAAAAAGTCATTTCTTGTTTTTCGACTTGCGTCTTCCCTGACAAGGTCACCTACCCGCTGGACGAGAACAAAGTGCACTCTGGTCCGCCGCACGACAGCAACTGTGGATATGCGCACGCGAAGAGGATGGTGGATGTGTATAACCAGTGCGTGCATGCAGCATCTCGTTTTGTAGTTTGGATGCAGACTGTTGACGTTGATCTCTGTGGGCGTCTTGCTCGACAGCGCGTACACGGAGGAGTTCGGGATGAATTTCACTTCCGCTATCCCTACTAACGTCTTCGGTCCACATGATGACTTGTGCGTTGGGACACTTCTCTCGTGGTGACAGCACTAACATGTATCCTTCCTCTGCAGCGACCTGGAAGACAGTCACGTTATCCCTGGCCTGATCCACAAGACCTACAAAGTGAAAAGTAAGGAGATACATAGTGTCGAAGGTTTATAAGCTGGTCTGACGCGTGTTTCCCTATTCCTTGCAGAGGAGATCGAAGCTGGGAACAAGGACGCTAAGCTCACTGTCGCTGGAACGGGCAAGCCTCTTCGACAGTTCATCTTTTTGGGATTTCTCTGAGAGGGGAGGACGCGAGCCCGGGAGGGCGAGGAATATACAACTAAATTTCCATTGTATTTAATCGTAGCTAGTAATCGAACTAATATTTATACTCTAAGCTAATACTCCGAGAGGCAGGGGAGCAATGCGGGGGCATTTCTCCTAGTGGGAATGAGCCTCTCCCACTACCTCCTTCCATATTCAACACATCTACTCTCGCGACCTCGCCAAGCTGTTCATTTGGATGCTGAGGGAATACGACGACGTTGAACCGTTGATTTTGTCTGGTGCGTTGCATATCATCTTATTCGTCATCTCTCCGCCAAATCACGCTGACGTGAACGCCTTTCATGGTTCCTGTACTTTTTCGTCACGCGTTTCGCGCATTACAACTTGATTTACAGTCGGAGAAGACGAGGAAGTATCAATTGAGGAAGTCGCCAAGGCTATTACCAGAGCATTCGGCATCGAAGGTCAATACAAGGTACGTCGTCGTTTCTCATCCATTCGCTACTCATCCTTGACGACTGATTCTATCTATGAACCAGTTCGACACCTCCCGCGCTGACGGCCAATTCCGGAAACCTGCCACCAACGCCAAGCTCCTCAGCCTGGTCGGTAGCGACCTCAAGTTCACTCCATTCGATGAAGCGTTACAAGAGACCGTTGACTGGTTCCTGCAGAACTACGAGACGGCGCGGACGGGGAAGAAGTGGACCCGGAGGTTCTTTCTCGTTCAGCCTCGCTCGGTCTTTCCTCTCAGTTTGAACTTTGAATCCTTTTTTACCGATCTTGGATGCAAATTTGAAGCCCTCTTCTAATATACCTGCACGCATGCTCTAATTATTTTGCTCTTCCGCTTCAGCAGCCTGCCTGGCTAGCTCAATCGGTAGAGCGTGAGACTCTTACGTAAGTAATCTCAAGGTTGCGGGTTCGACCCCCGCGTTAGGCTACTGGAGAAATTCTTTTGCCTTTTTAATCATTTTGCTTGATTTTTCGTGAATTTCAGGCTTGGCGACCTCACACTTTTATAATTTGGTGAGTTGAAATGGATCTCAAGTCCAGGATCTTACATCTCGAGCCTATCGCTGAAATACTTGCATCTGTGCTCACCAGAAACTTAGCCAATCACAGCCTTGCGTCGAAAATATAATCTTGCAAAATGAGTGCCTTAAGGACCACCAGACTCCTAGGCCCGCGAGAGGACCTGCCTACCCCAAGAGTCGAACCCGCAATATCAACCTGGCTCAGGTCGACGTTCCCCTTCCCCCAAAGCAAGCCCCGACAAAGATACGGGGAACCCAGTGCGCTCCACCCTTTAGGAAAGCTGTTCGCAATCGTCGTCAATACTTACGCACGTCCAAGAACAGAACGGGTTCGTCGCTCCGCACGGCCATCCTCGCGAAGCGGGCCACCAAGCCCCAACAGCTCTCGTGATGACGTCACGCTTTGTCTCGCAACCTAGGTTCCACAGTAGTACCCACTACCCGCTTTCGTCCGACGAGCAGTGCTTCGTGAAAGCCAAGGGTGAAGATAGCAACAAGTGACCAAAGACACTCACGACGAAAAGACCGAAGGGAGAGCGGGGGAAATCTTTCTTTGGGATCATTAGACCTTAGGGTCACCAATAAGAATCCGACAGCGGATTGGACGGGCTTGAACCTCGCATAGCTCTATACAATATTGACGTGAGGATAGACAACAATGAGACTTTAGCGTTATCGTTCGCAGCGAGAACGCCATCGATAGACGGAATCGTTTGCACGACGAAAGACAGAAGGCAGGTCGGTTCGATGAAGGAAGTCTTGCAATTATAAGTGGCGTCGTCGTCGCCTGGGACCCTGACTAAAACGATGCGCCGACGACAACGACAGCGAGCAGCTCCCTTACTTGAGGAATCTGTAGCCCGCGAGATATTTTATGGCTGCCCGCGATAATATCTGAACCGTCCCGTGATTTTGATGCCCGCCGCGAGACTTCACCATGTGACTCTTCCCTCTGAACCCCAGCCCGCACATTTTTACCTGTATTTCACACTTGGACTGAGAAACACTCAGAAAGGCCCTTCATAAGGGGCTAGTGTAGAAAGTTTCGCGCGGGATGTTTTCCCCACTTGGAATGCCGTACACACGTGTGACCATGGCTGCCATTTGGGGTTGTCCATCTATGCTTTGTTCACGAGTACAAATGAGTCGTGACTCGAGGAGTTTCTGGAGCATTTGCAGCGCACAACTGTCGGTCGTGCCACCCCAACACCATTTAATTTGTAAATTGGTTGGCTCGCAGGTTAGCTGAGAAACCAGGGCTACTCTATATGGAATAGCTATCAGCGCACTCGTGGTTTTTGAAGAAGCGTGGGCGCGTCTGAAAGTTGGCTCGCTGCATTTCGCTCCAGACTGATTTGGTCCGGCATTTGCAACGCTGGCCTCGGTGATATGTACACCACATATTCTAAACGAGTTACACACCGCGTGTCAACTCTTTGAGATTGAAGATTTGTTTCGCTGCTACAACTTCAGTCATGCATAGATGGCCCTCATCGACTTCAAGAGCTAAGCATGGAACGGGGGGTAAATCGCCCTCAGGCAAAAATGCGGCTCGCACAAACGCTCAAGCTCTACTTCTATAGCCTGAGGAGTGATTTCAATTTATTCATTGTAACAAGAATTCATGAGGAGGGATGAAGGAAAGCCCAGTCAACCTCCCTTTACTACTCAACTCGATCCCGTCTTAGATTGACTGCTTTCTTGTAAGCCAGTCGTAGACAGTACCCGCCGGCCGATAATACGCCCGGATTGGGTAGTGGTGAAGCAATGACATCGCGCGATATTGCATGGCTTTGGTCAAGTTGCGGCATGATTCGACTGTAGTCCGATTCATTGTGGTGAGCGATAGTCTGTGGCTCTGTAGGTGAGCTCGAGGACGAGTAAAAGTACGACACGCAAAAACTCGTGGTGGTGTTGTGGTGCTAGGGTGAGAACAACGGTCGTCAG
>WSTX01008048.1:0-20700 GCA_019633405.1 Tulasnella sp. 408
GCTCCTTACCGAGTTCGACTATGATATTTCGACTATCAAGACCGACGAGAAGCTTTTTGCGGTATTAGGCAAGCGCGTCACGGGAGAACAATCGTCTACGAACCTGAACCTCCTCTCTGGCTGTTTGTAGCGTTCCTTGATACTCCTTCAACGCTTCTGCATGGTCGCGAGCTGAAAAGGCTTTCCCAAATTGACCTAAGGAATTCCATTCATCGACTTTCCTCTTGAGATGTTCAAGCTCCCTGGGTAATCTGTCAGCAGAACAGTCCGACGGATCGCCGTCGACGTACCCGTGCAAATTCTGAACGTGAACGGCAACATCCTGTTCGTCCGCGCTGGATTTCTTTTTGAAGTTTCCAAGAAGCTTGGTCAGCTTCGAGGTGTGATCTCCAAGGTCAACTGCGAGGGTGTGGTTCCTGTCCATCGTCTGCGGTAGAGCGGATACGTGAGCGCTCGAGTCAAGAAGGTCTACTAGACATGGTATACCTGGAGCATTTCTACAAAAGCCAATCCCACTTTGGCGGCCGCTCCGACAAAGTTCCCAACGACGGGAATGGATCCCGATGCGATCTCCACACTTTTGAAAGTCTTCCTGGCTATGGTAAGGGTTGCATCACTAATTGGGCCCCTCTCTTTGCGGTCTTCAGGAGTATTTGATTGTGGCTGTGAAGGGACGAGTGAGTTGGCGGCCGAGTCGTCCGCCGTGACTCCTTGTTGAGAAGTGCCTGTTGGTGGGTCCAGAGCAAGCGATTGCGAGGCCGGAAGGAGCTGAACCTGCGGCGGGGATCCAACGTCATCCGCGCATTCTATTATAAGCATTGAAGATGAATGGTAAGTCTAGGGCTTGCTAGTGAACGCCAAGTCCGCACTTACCATTTGCCCGCTCGTAGTCCAGGCGTTCCTTTCAGCTGTTGGATCAGAAGCACGAACTCGAGCAATGATTTCACGGCGCGTACCTTGAGAGCATTGATGACCTTGGATACGTCATCTTGACAGGTATGAAACAACAGCGTGCATTTGCTCGGACGGTTGGAAGCCAACGACCTAACCCGCTCGAGGAATTTCCATCTTTTCAACTCTGATTTTGATGATGCGTCCTTCAGCCTTATACGAACGTCGTCTAGAACTCTGCTCGAGGTGAGCTATAGCGAGCCGACTCGCTCGTGATGCGCTGTAACTCACTCTGCATATCGCTCGAAGAGAATGTTAACCTCGTGTGCAATGTCGTTTGTTTTGTTGGCAATTTCTGGTGAGGAATTGATGGTATTGAGCAACGCTTCCACGGCGGATGCCGAATCTTTGGGCCACTCCGTGTTCTAGATCAAGGTTAGTTACGACAGAGCTGTGGCACATAGTGGAAGCGGACCTACTTTGAGAATGGACCCTACCTCCTGTTTCAAAGATTCTACTCTCTTGTGAAGAATTCCCTCTCGCTCATCGTCTGGAGGAGTCTGGGGAACTCGTCCGGGTATCACAGGCGGCTTGGGAGGCGGTTGGCTGTCGGTCGGCGTCGATTCACTCTTCATGACGATGATTGAGTATGTGCGGTTCTGGGTTAAATCAACGGCAGAGCAACTGGAGCGTTGAGGGGAGAGAGCGCTCGAGATTGTGGTAGGTGAATCACCTTGCGAGTTGTCTGTGCGCCGCACCGCCTCGAGGCACACACGGGGTTCGAATTTCCATGTCAAGTCACTGCCCCCGTCCCGACGAACTGCATTCGATCACCAAGCCTTTCAGCAAGTATCAACATAAAACCAGTGGCACGCCTTGTGACTGTTAGTAGACCTGGATCGCGGTAGCATAGGCTAAGGTTCGAAAGATGGCTGAAACTTCACTATTTCATTCCAGTCAAGCACTATTACACCCGAACATGTCGTGGCACGTCAATCCGCGCATGTCTCTGCAGACGTATATACTATTCTAGCCTAGTAATAGATCATTACTATGAGCTGATGCTGTCTTGGACATCACCGCGTGTCAGCAAAATTGCTCTCACCTACCTGGACTGTCGCTTTCGCGTAGCAATATAGGGACCACCATTCTTGCAACTACCCTCCTTCGACGAGCTCTCCCCAGCTCCCAGGTTGATGCCGTCACTCCCACGTCGTTCATGGTCTTCGACCGCCCAAGGCGTCTTCCGTTTCATAACCGAAAAATAGGACCCACAACGCGCGCTGGCTTCAATGGATGGGTCGGTGATTGAGCTTCCGGAAGCGTCGTATGTACACCCTGGCGTGAATCCATGAGAGAGACGGATGCTGAGGCGAAGAGTTTGCAGGGTGGCGCTTCGTGTCCAAAGCATCGTGACATGTTTCAACATAGCCGCGGAGAGGGGCGCTGAAGCTATGCTTGGGAACCACCTGTCCTAACGAGGAGCCTACGCATTCCCACTCGAATGAAGGCGTTCGTACCAGACCCAGTCACGTCGAGCGCTCGGTGGAGCGAGGTTACGAAGTGGATGTCGTTTTGGCCGACTGGACTAGAAGGTGGATATTACCGCAGACGTCTTGAAGGGGTAGAAGTCGACGTGACCACGGTGACAGGGTACTTTCTATGAGGTCGAAAAGGGACTCCATACCCAGGTAGTGAGCGTTCGGGAAGTGGGAGGAGGATGTCGAAGCAAGATGCGGCTTCTTTGCTGGATAGGAAGCTTTTTGAGATGAGCGGGTCTAAATACGAACAGGAGTGGCATAAGCTTGCATTCGACGGGAAGGGAAGAAGATTACGAGGCTCACTGCAAGGAGTTGGGGAACTCCTCTTGCAGAGCCAAAACTCCCCAACGGGAGCCACCTAGCCCAGGGACCCTTCGCTTGTAGACGAATACGAAACCCTCGTTCACCGCGAACCCCTTCACTCGCCATCACGGGATTATCCGATTGGCATTATGCAGTCACTGCAGTCAAACTTCCGATTGAACACGGGATTTGAGATGGCCCATGCATCGTAGTCCTGCCACGTCGTTTGGACTACACCGAGTCCCCCAATTCACTTCGGCCCAATATTGTATGCTACCACAGCTCGAGATGAGCCCGTCGAGACCTCACGAGTCGGTCGAAGAGTGTTTCTTGGGTGGACGAAAGGAAGTCGTAGGATGCGTCCATCTCGCTAGCCCGATTCGCACAGATGGTCTATACGTTGATGTCTTCGACGTGACCGGAGATGGAACGCGAGAAGGTCGGAGAAGGACGCCACAGCGTTGACCGTAGAAAGGAGGAAGGTTGTGGTGGTGGTATTTCCAAAGGCGGTCGGCGGGTGGAAGCGGACGAATCATGTCGTCAGCTCGGACGCTGTCTCTCGCTCCGCATCAAAGCCGAAAACTGGACGAAACCCGACCCAATGACCGTCCATCAAACCGCTTGATTCTCCCTTCTCCAACGTCTGTGTTGTCACCTGGATTTGATGACGCAAGATGTCCCCAGCGTCGGTCGTTCGCCTCTGGAGATCGTCCGGCGTTTTCCGGGGGATCACAGGCGACGGAACGATCGCGAGCCAAAGTTGTTGGTGACTGAGTTCCAGAAAGGTCGTGAGCATACGAGGAGGAGGTGACGGTTGGGCATTCGAGTGGGGCCTTCATAGTGGCGGGGTTGAACGCGGTGGAGAGGCAGAGACCAGTGCCCTGAATTATGGAGCCCATTCCAAAACGGAGTGTTGTAAGTCGCCACCCAGATACTCTCTGTGGAAAAGAGAGTGCTGTCTTGCATTGTTGAACGAGGTGAACGTGACAGCGATGCCGTCCTTGGAAACGTATTGGGTCATCGGTATCGATACATGCTCTGTCAGTCCATATTGAAACTGTTGTTTGGGAGGTACACAGCGTCCGGACCCTACAAGCAACCGACACTGCGCGTCACTGAAGACCTCTTAGCAAGAGAAGGGAATAGCCTACTATCGCGGTTGATGTTCCACAAGCGGAAGGTTCATAGCGAGGTTGCGACACCGCGACGGGGGAGGTGTGCCGCGCAAAGAGACTCGACGAGTGCTTGGCCGAGTTTGTTTGTCAAGAACGGAGACTGCGTCTGGATCGAGTTGCGACCATTGCAGCACGCGCGCTATCGTAGCTCGCAGATCATAATAGAAGACAATAGGAGTGTGTCCGAGTCGCGTGCATTGTTGGCGGCTCGACGAAGAGAGGGAGCGTGCAGCGGGGCGAGAGCGGTCCTTGTTCGCTTGAGGAACTTCGTTACATGCTTCCGATCAGGCACCCCATCCAACCTTGTCATGATGTAACCTTTTGCATGCACTCCAACCCCTGACAGACAGCACAGGAAGCCATCACAGGCCGAGGGACAAGCAAGTTGACTTTCTTCCCTTCCGTGAGTCTCGGCCCGGTGAATGATCGAGTGCACCCCAGCGCATACAACGGCGGAGTTCGGACACCTCCTATTGACGGTGCCGCGGCATTTCCAGCTTGTCGAAAGAAGTCTTCCAACGATGTGGTATACCGGGGATTGGGCGTTGCTCTCTTTTCTTTTCGTCGTCACTGAGATCGCCAAGTGTTGCACAAGGCAATTGCGTTGAACGTGGTACGTTTTCACGAAAAGGTCCCTCGGGTGATGATGTCACTGACACCCTGCTTCTCTCTCTTTCCCCATTCGCTGCACGAGCCGAGTCTCGTCCCTTGCTGCCGTGGCTTGCTTTATGATCGCCCTTTGTGGAGTATCGTCGGATTTGGCAATGTTTTTGGTTCTCCTTGTCAGGAGTCAAAGGGACTGACCATACATCCCAACTGCGGATGCTAGCCCTCAGCAATGCACGTCGCTCAGGTGCGCCTCACGCCTCCAACCGGACAACTGAATCGACCTCTAGGCCCCACACCCCTGTATGAATATTCACCGGACCTCCACGCCTTCCCACTTCCGGATGTTCGGACAGCACGCCTCTCAGCTCCGGAACCCTCGTCCCCACCACGCTTCGGCTCACTCGACTCCAGGTCCGTATCCTAGATTAATAACTGCAAACATATCTTACCGTCGTCGATTACAGGTTACAGCTGTTTGACCTGCCCATTTCGGAGTTGGGCTTATAATTTGGCCGGTCTCGAGGGGAAGGTGTCCCGAGATTACGGTAACATTAGTCGACATATATGAGTCAGTTAGTGTTAGCGTGGAGTAGAATATGAGCCGCTTTTCTTATCTGCTATGTTCTGGTCTAAGGGACGAGTAAATGGTGCAGCGTTCGCTGGACAAGATGATTGGCAAACAATTTCGAGGGGTATATCTATCAGGTAGCAGCCGGGCGGGATCGCTTACCAACCATTGGTGCAACATCGCTCGGAAAGTGTAAGGGAAAGTTGGAAGTACATGTAGGTACTTGAGCTACGCTTGAATATGCTATTCTCTGGGTAAAGTGAACTTACGGTGTTAGTTATGAGTAGAGGGAGCCATAAGCCAACACGGTTGAGCGCCCGTATTAGGGAACGGTGAACCTAGGTTTGTTTAGGTTTATGACCGAATCATCGATGAGAATTATTGAGCTAGAGGTTTGACCACACCCGTGAGCATTTCGCTGTGTATTCATGCAAGCGAAGATAGATTGAAACTAGGATCTGGGGGAGAAGATTTTAGGGTACTCGAGCTGCCAAAACTGGTCGGGAGCGACATGGTAGTAGCGATATACATTGACTGCCATGCTATAGAATATCTCTTGCCTGATTATGGAAGTGAAATGCTGGCGCCCATATCACGTATCAAGAAGCCATCAGGTGAAAAAGTGCAACACTTGTGTTTAGGGTGAACAGCTCACCTTATCAGGACTGATAAGTCAGAGTTCCGAGAATCTGAGAAACATCAAGAATGGACAGGGACCCATTTGGACAAGCAACAAGCCTCCCTTTGCGTAGATCCCACTGATGCGCCTTCATGTCCCAGTATTGCGGGGGCAGCCAGAGGAAGCGGGAGGAGCCGAATGTTATCCAATGATATTGAAAGCGTGGATTTCCGTCGGAAGGGTGGCTGCGAGGGGAGTCATATCTTTGACGGGTGGTGACATCCCAGGTGGCGAGACTGCCGTCGTCACATTGAGCCAGGAGGAGCGTTCCATCTGATGAGAAGGATACGGACATGACGTAGGAGCTGTGTCTCCCAAGTGGTTCACCTACCGCAACTCCGGTCTGAGGATCCCAGAGTCGAATTGTCTTGTCGTCGGATCCGGATGCGAGATACTTGCCGTCGGGCGAGAAGCAAACGGACCGAACCCAGTCCGTGTGACCTTCGAGAGGTTCGCCCACCTGCACTCCCATTTGAACATCCCAGAGTCGAATCGTCTTGTCATAGGATCCAGATGCAAGATACTTGCCATCTGGTGAGAAGCAAACGAACCTAACCCAGTTCCAGTGACCTCTGAGTGGCTCACCCACCGCGACGCCGGTCTGAGCATCCCAGAGTCGAATTGTCTCGTCATCGGATCCGGATGCCAGAAGCTTGCCATCGGGCGAGAAGCAAACGGAGTTCACCTCGCCGCTGTGACCTGTGAGCGGTTCACCCACTGCCGCCCCGGTCTGAGCATCCCAGAGTCGAATTGAACCGTCATCGTATCCGGATGCTACACGCTTCCCATCGGGCGAGAAGTGGACGGAGTTGACCTTGGCGCTGTGACTGATGAGGGACCCGGCCACCGCCGCTCCGGCCTGAGGATCCCAGAGTCGAACTGTCTTGTCATCGGATCCGGATGCGAGGAGCTTACCATCTGGAGAGAAGCAAACGGACCAAATCCTAGCACTGTGGCCTGTGAGCGGTTCGCCTAGCGCTGCTCCGGTCTCGGGATTCCAGAGTCGAACCGCCCCATCGTCGGAACCGGACGCCAGAACTTTGTCAGATGAATAACACACAGAGTTGACAGCACCGCTATGGCCGCTAAGTGGTTCCTGCGCCAGCTCTCCGGTCTCAATATCCCAAATGCGAATTGTCTTGTCCTCGGATCCCGATGCCAGGAGCTTTCCATTGGGTGAGAAGCGAGCCGACCAAACCGTATCAGTGTGACCTGCGAGTGGTTTTCCAACTGGCACCGTGGTTAGATGATCCCAGAGCTGAATCGTATGGTCGCCTGATCCAGAGGCCAGAAGTTTACCATCAGGGGAAAAGCAAACGGACTGAACTCCTTTACTGTGTTTCGCGAGTGGTTCGCCCACTGCCACTCCGGTCCGAGAATTCCAGAGTCGGATTGTCTTATCGGCAGATCCGGACGCCAAAACGTTGCCACCACGCAAAAAGCAGACCGAGTTGACCCGCTCACTATGACCGGTGAGCAGTTCCTCCACTACCGTTTCGGTCTCAATTGCCCAGACTCGAATTCTGCTGTCTTCAGATCCCGATGCCAGAAGTTTTCCATCGGGCGAGAAGCAAATGGACCAAACAGTGTCACTGTGACCTTCGAGAGGTTCACCCACTGCAGTTCCTGTCTGGGTATCCAAGAGTCGAATTGTTCTATCTCCGGATCCAACTGCCAGGACCCTGCCATCCGGCGAGAACGCAACTGTTTTCACCTCTTCATTGAAGGATCGGGTCCAAAGGTTTGATGGCCACGTCGACATCCGGTGACCGTGTAAAATTTGAACTTTTGCATGTTTTCCATAGAGACTCCATATTTCAGTCTCTGTAGGACATTGAGGGAGCGCCGAAATATAAATATGGGGCGGTCCAAACGAAATCGGCTCCAGGAACGTGGTGATAAATCGTTGGACATCGTCCCAAAGCGCAACAAGTGTTTCATGCTTGGGTAGTTCTCTAGGTTGCTTCTTTGAGTGTCAATTAGCTAGTCTAGAAATCTTTGGGACTTGAATCTAGGCGCACAACTCACCAAAAGCCAGTTATGCACCCGCTTTGCCGCGCCAATTGCCTCCGTGGTAGCTCCGACCAAGCTCATTACTTCCAGCCAGTACATGACCTTCTCTTCGCTGAATAACCTGAAGTAGGCGATTTCTGCAGTGGTTTCTGTTTCAACTGATATTGGCCAATTCACCCCTTGCGTAAGATGGATCGGCCACGCTCGACAGATATATTGCAACCCTTTGGATAGCTTCCGCTGCACGTCATCCTGCAGCTCCAAGCTTGATGTCGAGATGTCTGACAGGTGACAAATGTTTTCTGCCAGCGTTTCGAGCATAATTTCGAAGCCTGCTTTCGCTAATTGCTCATGGCACCGGGCAGGTTTGAGGTAGAATGGTTGCTGCTTGCATCGGAGTTCGTTCGTCAATAGATCGTGAATGGACGCGTGCATTAAACGTAGTGACTCTGTCGGAGACTCGGGAATTAGGAGGAGTGAGGTGAGGTCAGCAAGAATGTCGTTCCGTAGAAATGCAATGATGTGCTCTTGACTCGACCCGTCGAAGACCTCGTGCTTGCTGTAGATGCTGGCGACGACCTCCAGCGAAACGGGATGCGGGGCTGCCACAAGAATTCCCAGTACTCGGCTCAGAATATCCTGCCTTCCGGAGTCTAGCCTCACGCCATCGAAGGCTTTGGAGAGAATTTGGTGATACAAGTCGTCTAGTCCGCTCCACGCCGACGGCCGTTTCAGCAACGCCCGCAACCGGTCTATAGGCGAGCCGTTGCCCAAGTATGTGATTGCGGTGCGTGCCCATTGAAATAGACCTTGAGACATTCGAACCAATTGTTTGATGTCTCCGGTAGAAGGCCAGTCCTCCGGGAGGCCCCGGTCATCCCTGATCTCAGTGCAAGCGGCTTGTATGAATCGGGCGAGGTCATGGTTTACGTCGGGTGCCGAGTCCAAGTCTTCCTTACGCCATTCCTTTGACTGTAGTTTGCGAAGTATAGCAGCCTCGGGGCGAGACGTAAGCAGAAATTTGACGTTATTCGGCAAAGATGAAGAGTGTTTATGTATCAGCTTGACGAAATCCACGGCGTCCTTGGTATTGTCACATTCGTCGAGGGCATCAATGACAATAAGAATGGGATGCGTTTGCAGCTTGAGTTTGGCAAGCGGAGCGACTAGGAGGGTCTCGAACTGTTCATCAAGCCGTCGTCCTGGATCCGCAATGTCCTCGTTCTCTCGCACGCTCTCTAGAATTGCATCCTTCACCTCCAAAACAAGACTGCTGCCAAGTTGCCTCGCAAGAGCGCAGACCATACGAGAGTTCACCGTGGTTTGGCCACGACGGTAGTGGAATATGGCGCATGAGGCTCGGCATTTCCAGTTGTGAACCACGGTTGAGGCAATCGTTGATTTCCCCCGCCCAGCCATTCCACAGATCCATAGGACCGGGCTTAGGGCGGATGCATCCCTAATCCAGCGGTCGATTCTCTTCAATATCTCCAATCTCGTCCCAGGGAAACAGATAATATCCTCGATCGTATTTCCTCGTGCTCCATACTGCCCATCTCCAAGGCACTTCAGGAGGCGTCGTCGTTCTTTCCGTAATTCGATATTTTCTGGAACAAAGACTTAATACAGCTGCTTGTGGTAGATTTAGGTCACTTGCCCAGTTCGATTATGATGTTTCGGCTGTCAAGACTAGCAAGAAGCTATTGCTGAGGGGTTAGTCCACATCGCGCCACAACAGGACTATCTTGCACGAACATGGATTTCTTCTTGAGTAGTTTGGATTTTTTGTTGGTACTCTTTCAAGTTTTCAGCGTGGTCACGAGCGGAGAATGCTTTCTCGAATCGACCTAACGAGCTCCACTCTTCGACCTGGCCTTTGACCCGAACAAGCTCCCTGAAGAGCTGGTTAGCACGCCGATCTCAGCAAGTTAAAGTCATCTTACATGTGCAAGGCATCAACCTGACCGACCATCTCTTCTTCTTCCATGGTTGATTTTCCTTTAAAGTTCTCAAGCAGAGCAGTGAGCTTAGATGTGCGATGGCCTAGGTCGATCGCCAAGCTGTCGTTCTTGTCCATTGTCTGCAATAATGTGGACAGCTGAGAACTATAGCGAGGTGTATCCACGCGATAGACTGTACCTGGAGCATTTCTACAAAAGCCAATCCCACTTTGGCCGCCGCTCCTACGTAGCTCCCAACGACAGGAATGGCTCCGGATCCGATCTCCACGGTCTTGAAGGTCTTTCGGGCAATGGTGAGGGCTTCTTCACTGATCGGAATTCGGTTCTTTGGGTCTTTACCAGTACCTGATAGGGTGTCTTTCGGGAGGAGCGCGTTGGGGGCAGAGTCGTTCGAAGTGCTTCTCATGCCTGTTGGTAGGTCCGATACAGATGACTGGGCCCCACCCTGCCCAACTGAGGCGATCTTAGTATTCGTCGATGATTCAAGCCCACCGGTGTCACCCTCCTCTGAGTACAATATTCAATCAGTCCTCACTCACTTCAGAGAATGCTCAGACAACACTTACCCTTCTCCCGCTCGTCCTTTAAGCGTTCATGTAAGAGCTGGATGAGAAATGCGAACTCAGACAAGCAAAAATTCGCGACGTACGTTAAGAGCATTCGTTGCTTTTAATATGTCATCCTGACAGGTCTGGAAGAGTAGAGCGCATTTGCTAGGCCGGTTGGAAGTCAGAGACTTGATCTTCTGGAGAAATTTCCATCTTTTCATCGCCGCTTTTGAGGATGCATCTCGTAGCCGGATGTGAACGTCATCGAGGATTCTAGTCGAGGCATGTTATATTTACAGCCACCTCTTTGGCGCCGCAGCGAACTCACTCTCTATATCTTTCGATGAGATTCTGAAGCTCGTTTCTCATGCGCAACTTATTCAGAGAGATATCAGGGCAGGAATTGATGGTATGTATCAAATTTTTCGCGGCGTCTGTCGAATCGGGTGGCCACTCGGTGCCCTAGCGGAAGGTCGGCGCTGAGCGCTCAAGGCCTAGCCTGTCGATCTCAAGCTGAACCTACTTCGAGAATCGATACTACAGCTTTTTTCAAAGACTTTACCATCCCGTCGAGACTAGCTTTTGCGGCTTCATCTGGAGGAGGCAGGGGCAAGCCGAGATTCGCAGGTGGATTGGGCGGCGGTTGGCCGTCAGTCGACGTCGGCCCACTACTCATGACGATGATGGAGTATGCGTAGTACTAGTTGATGTAACTGGTAGAGTGGGGGAGATGGGATGAGAGATGTGGAGAGAGCGAATATCGACAGCACTGCCTCGTCTGGAGTCAGACCCGCACGTGTTTTCGGTGCGAAACTTCTAAGCTTAGTCACAGTTCTCTCGCGGCTCGCCGCACATGCACCTCGGCATTTGAAGCGAATATAGCCTCGAAGCTTATGAAGCCTCGAAAGCTAGGAATACTACGTGCGTCTTGTGCCGACCCGCCAACGCTAACGGTCAGCTCGTGGCAAAGAGGGCTCAAATATACGACAGTTTATTCGACTCTATCCACTATTACCTCTAAAAGCATCGGGGCACGCCGTAGTTCCGCGGATTTGGGTGGTCCTAGCCTAACGCTAAATTATGCGAGACAAACCAAACGAAGGTGGACGGCGTGCTCACCCTTTTTTTAGTCCTCTGTCACGAGCTTTCAAGGTTCCGTCGCGGTTCACAGGCCGACGCGAATCCTAAGAAGGGACATCGTGGAGGGGCGAAGCTTCGGTCTGGACGGCTTTTCATCGATGGAGTTGCGTGGTGATGCTTGACGCGGTCAGTCGGAAGCCTCCCCGCCAAAACGGGGACAGAAGCGGAACCGCCACCTAGTCCATTGAGGCGTCCGCGCGTTGCAAATAATAAATCTGGTCGGGTGCAGCACTAGGTCGGCCAGGTCGAGTGGGAAGTTTCGTTTTGGACAGCTTGTTTCGAGTGACGAAGAACAAGCCGGAGGGATGAGGATCTGCCAGAGATGGCAGGTTCCCGTGGATGAGGTGGAAGGTGACACACTACTCCACGCCAGCGAGCATTCAGGAAACTGGGGGGAATGATGTCGTAGCAGGAAAAGATCCACGATGCTGGACGAAGAGGGGGTGATAATCCGCTGAAGGGGTGGTGTAGGCTTACTGTCGACGGTCACAGAGAAAGTCTTGAAACCCATGACGAGATTGAAACTCCCGAGTGAACCTGAGCCCCAAGCGTCCGCCTAACGGAGCGTCCTTCGCTCGTGGGCCAATCATTCGGTTGTCGGTTCTTTCTCTTGTCGCGTCAAAATTCGTGGATCCGTTGCATTCGCCCTCGACTCCGCCCTTCTACCCAACATGAGGAAATGGGAACAGCTCGTCGTATGCTTTCTTCGAGTGGGCGTAACGGCCCACTCGGCTCCCGCAAGCGTTTTGTTCGACGCCACGTATGTCGAGCCGAAGCCGCCCCGAGACCAGCCGAAGGTGTTTCCCGGGGAGCTGAACCAGCGGTAAGATGGATTCCACCTTGCTGGTCCATGGGCGCAGGAGTGCCAGAAACGTTGATGTGGTTGGCTAGGCGGAAAGGGCCTGTTAACGTCTGGGAGGCGAAGGAATAGGAGAAAGCACGATTTTTCGACGGGGTAAGCCATGGAAGTCGAAGTCCTTGTGGATTATTCGAGGGCTATACCAAAACCCGGTTGGCGGATACGCGTTGACGATTCTGAGGGTGGCGGCGGGTCGTCAGGTTAGACGCTCTCGGTTCGTACGAAGTTACCAACCGGCCGAACCCGAACTGGACGACTGTGTATCTGCACTGCAGTTTCCGGGTGTGCGAGGCTCCCTAATGCCGCTCAGATGTTTCGATGTGGCGTGTCTCCAGCGCCGTTCAGTCGAGAAGTCCGGCCGCTCCATTTCGCCTGTTCGGGTAACTCGGACGACGAACGATTCCCGAACACAAAATCCTCGAGGATCAGATTCCGGAGGACTGTGGGAGTGCTGGGAGGTAGTTAAACCGTGTGGCATTCAACTTGGTCTTTGATAGTGCCAAGGGTGAATGCGGAGAGGAGTAGGGAAGGAACAGTGCGGCGTCCGACAATCGAGGGCACGCGTCGACTCGAGGAGTGCCGCACTTGAGGTTAGCAACGCCCACACACCCTTTTCCACGGAGAGCGCTGTCATCCATTGCTGAACGAGACGGTTGAGAAAGCGATGCAGCCCATAAAAGTATATTGGATCGTCCGGAGGGATACACGGTGCTGGTTGCTCGCCTTGGCTGTCGGTCCATATTGAAATCGTTATGTGGGATACGCAAAGCTGCGAACCAGTCAGTGCGGCGCGTTAGTAAAAGGTCATAGCACGAAGTGGAAGCGGGTTTTGATCACCGTTCCTGTAAACGTGGAAGGGTTGCAAAGGGCAGATGTGAAATGCGGTCCAGAGAGACTTCGTGGGCGGCGGTCGCGTTTTCTCCAATTGTTGCCTTCGAGTCCCAGATCGAGCGCCGCCGATTCCCGTGCAAAGAGTTTCAAGCCCATCTTCTCATGCGCTATGGCAAAGCACTTACTCCGTCCCCATTTGTTCGTCGTTCAGGGTGCGTTTGGATGCAAGGGTACCGATTCAGAGAACCACCAGCGATGACTGTTTGGGGTTTTAACGCCTCCGCTTGGGATTGTAATAGCAGGCGGATTACAAAGTTGAAGATGCAAGGTTTCCATCGATCGCGGACGATATCGCTACATCCATTCTGGATAGCAACTTGTTGAAGAGAAGAAGGAGAGAGTCAGAGGCAAAGCACTTTGCGCTTGGCTGCGTTTGTTTCCAATCAGGCACCTCTCCACCTTCCTCGCCAACTCGTTCTTTGCACCTGCCCAGAGCAATACAACCCCGAAAAGTGCATTTCTATTCAGTGACCCCACACTCAGCTTTGTATAGAGCAGTGTACCTCTTCAAGTCCGCGATTCAGAATAACGGTCAATTGAAATCCCTTTTCACTCTCCCTCATCCTTCGAACTCGACCCTCATTAGCCGCACGTCATCATGCCCTTTCAGCTTGCAAACCTCCACAACACCCACCTGCCGGAATCTACGTGGGCCGACCATCCAACAAAACCATGCCGACCGCGCGGAGATCGGACTGAAGACACTACAATATAGTTTGTATTATGGCTCGAGTCCCTACGCACGAGTATCCAAATGGCCTTCGAATGGGTTCGCAGGTTTGCTAACAATGAAAGAGCTTGGGCCACAGCCCAGAGACGAGCATTTTGTACCGATTATGAAGAGCTCCCAAACTCCTCGTGTTCCAGAGGGTCAAGCTCTCCCACCACCGCGGCTTATAAGAGCCTTGTCTTTATTCCTGACGACAGTCAACCCGGCGTTTACTCCAATCCCCCCTACCAGCAACTAGTCCTGCTAACGTTCTGCACGAAGTGGCCGGCTCTATCCTTTCGACGACAAATGGGTAGTCGAAGTCGTCGTGCTATAATAGAGCTGGGTGGGACGGCTTCCGTTGGAATGGTTCTGAAGTGGTGGAAGCGAGTAGTAGAGTTGCAACGCTCTCCGTCATAAAATAGCCGATGAGATATAGACTAACCAGACGCCTCCCCAGCACGCTGAGGTTCCCGGTTGTTCGGGGTTGCTTCTCCGCTTCTAGCTAAATGCTCAGAGGCATGCTGTCATCGGGGTACCGGTCGCGAGCTCCGTCTCCCCGGTCTGGCTATCTCAGCCATCAGTCAATTGACGCTCTTCTATCGGCGCGGTGAAGCTGAACGCGGGGAGTGTAGGAAAAGTATGAAGAGGGGCGGAACCGTGGGGCAATTGCAATTGGGCAGGAACGAGGAGCGGTCCCAGGCGAGAGCTCGACGCGGTCCATGTAACGACTCCAAGAACGCGACACTCGAGGTTTGGCTCGACCTGAAAGACTTCCATTCCAGACAGAGCAGTGACGCACTTCGTGAGACAGCGTGATAGGTCAAGCGACGGGAACTGTTCAGGTGAATTGGATCGTTAAACCTGGTCTCCCACCAGCTCCTAGGTTGATACCGTTACTCCCCGCGCGTCATGGTCTTTGATCGCCCAAGGTGCCCTCCGTTTCAGAACCGAAAAGAGGACTCACAACGCGCTGGCTTCAATGGAATACTCCGTGATTGAGCTTGCGGTAGCGTCGTAGACACCCTGACGTGGATCCCTAAGAGAGATGGATGGTGGGGCGAAGAGTTTGCAGGGTGTCGCTTCGTGTCCAGAGCATCATGATATGTTGCAACGTAGCCGCGGAGAGGGGAGCGGACGCTATGCTGGGGAACCACCTGTTCCAACGAGACGTCCACACGTTCCCACCCGAATGAAGCACCCAAGTCGAATACAGTCCCATCGAGCGCTCAGTGGAACGAGGTTCCGCGGTGGATATTGTTTGGCGGGCTCGCGTAGAAGGTAGATTCTGTATCGGCGAGGGCGTCTCGAAGGGGTAGAGGTCGACGTGACCACAGCGACAGGCTACTGAGGGCGAGGTGGAAAGGCACCCACTATCCCAGTCGTGAGCGTTCGAAAAACGGGGGGTGGGTGTCGAAGCTTGAAGATGCTGCGACTTGGTTGGATAAGAAGAAGCTTGAGATAACCAAGTCTGAATACGAAGACTAGCGGCATAAGCTTGCTGTCGGCGGTCATGGAGGAAAACTTCGAAACTCACTACAAGGAGTGGGGGAGTTCCTCTGGCACCAGGCCGAAGCTCCCCTACTGGAGCGGCCTAGCACAGTGACCCTTCACTTGATAGACGATTACAAGACCGTCGTTCACTCCGTGCCCCTTCATCGTCATCGCGAGATTCCCCGACCTGCTTCACGCTCTCCCCCAACCAACCCTCCGATTCAACACGGGATTCAAGACGGCCTATGCATCGTAGGCCGGCCGCTTTGGCTGACACGGAGCCCCCAATTCACTTCCCCTCCAATATTGCCTGCCTCCGTAGCTCAAACCGAGCCCGTGGGGACTCGAGAGTCGGTTGAAGTGTGGTTCTTTGGGTGGACGTAATGGGGTGGTAGGATGCATCCCATCTCGCCAGCCCGAACCACACAGATGGTCGGAGACGTCGGGGTCGTCGACCCGTCGGGGATGGAACGCTAGGAAGTCGGGAGAAGAGGCTTCAGCTTCGACCACCGAAAGGTCGAAGGTCGCAGTGGTGATCCGAAGGTATCTCAAAAGGCAGGTCGGGCGGTTACGTCCTGACGTCACGAAAATGTCGTCGGCTTAGACACTCTCGGTCCGCGAAAAGTCGATGACTAGACGGACACCGGCTGTATCGTTGACTATTTAAACCACTTGAAACCACTGAAGTATCCTTTCTGCTGAGCCTTGTTTCCACCTCAATGTCTTGATGCGAGCGTCTGTCGTTCGCCTCTAGGCAAGGATCGCAGCCGACGGAACGATCTCGACGCAGCTGTTTGACGATTGAGTTATTGGAGCTCCGAGGGCGTACGAGGCGGATGGTAACGGTTGTGCATTCGAGTTGAGTGTTCGCAGCCGCGGGGTGGAACCGTGGAAGGCGGTGGGGAGTAAGGGAGGAGCGTCCAGGGAGATGGAGGTCAACCCAGAATGGGGATTAAGAAGTTGCCACCCAGATACGCCCCATTCCACAAAGAGTGCTATCTTGTATAGTTGAGCGAGGCGAACGAGACAACGAGGCCGTCCATGGAAGTGTATTGCGTGAACGGGATCGATGCACGGTCCGTCGGTCCATATTCAAACCCTCGTTTGGGAGGTACACAGGCCTGTATACCAGCCGATACTGCGCGTTAGTGAAGACCTCCTAGCAAGGAAAGGAGTATCCTACCATCACCTTTATTTTTTCACGAGGGAAAGATTCAAGGCGACGCCGCGAGGGGGAGAGGTGACCGCGGAAGGAGACTTTACGAGTGCTTGGTCGAGTTTGTTGCGGGGCTGAAGACTGGGACTCGATACAGAGCTTTCGTCGATCTGCAATTGGTTGTAGAAGCTGTGACCTTGGCAGTGAGCTATTGGGAGATGATAGGAGGATAATTAGGAGCGTACCCCGGTCGCGTGCATTATGAGGAGCTCGATGAAGAGAGGGATGCAGTGCAGCGAGACGTCCTCGTTCGCTTGACGAAGTGCCGATCAGGCACCACATCCAAACTTCTAATTAACATTACCTTTTGTAAGCACTCCAACCCCTGACAGACAGCACAAAGGACAAGCAAGTTGACTTTCTTCCCGTTGGTGAGTTGTGGCTCGGTGAATGGGAGGGAAATTGAGTGCACCCTAGCGCATACAACGGCGGGGTCCGGGCGCCTCCGTTTGACGGTGCCGCGGCATTCCAGCTTGTAGGAGCATGTCAAGATTCCACCAAGTGCCTTCCAAATATGTGATATACCGGGGATTGGGCATTTTTCGCTTTTCTTCTCGTCGTCCCTGAGATCGCCAAGTGTTGCATAGGGCAATTGCGTTGAACGTGGTACGTTTTCACAAAAAGGTCCCTCGGGCGATGATGTCACTAACACCTAGCTTCTCTCTCTTTCCCATTCACTGCACGAGGCGAGTCTCGCCCTTTGCTGCCGTGGCTTACTTTATGATTGCCCTTTGTGGAGTATCGTCGGATTTGGAAGTGTTTTTGGTTCTCCTTGTCAGAAGTCAACGGCTTCACCACACGTCCTCAACTGCGGATACTTGCCCCGAGAAATGCACGCCGCCCGGGCGCGCCTCACCCCTCCAACAGGACAGCTAAATCGCCTTCTAGGCCACACGCTTTGTATGAATATTCACCGGCCCTCCACGCCTTCCCACTTCCGGATGTTCGGATAGCACGCCCCTCAGCTCCGGAACCTCGGATCCTCCCCACCACGCTTCGGCTCACTCCGCTCTAGGTCCGTGCGCGAAATCAATACTTTCAAACACACCTTACCGTCGTTGAATTCGACTTACCGCCGTCTTACCGGCGCGTTTCAAAGTTGGGCTTATAATTTGACCGGTCAGGAGGGGAGGGCGTCCCGAAATTACTGTGACGTTAGCCAATGTATAGGGGTCAGTTAGTGTTAGCGTGGATTAGAATAGGAGATGCTTTTCTTTCCTCATATGCTCTGCTATGTGCTGGTTTAAGAGACGAGTGCATGGTACAGCGTTCGCTGGACAAGACGGTCGACAAACGATCTCTAGGGGGAAATCCATCCGGTAGTAGTCGGGTGGAATCGCGTACCAACCATTGATGTAACGTCGCTCGGAAAGTGTAACGGAGAGACAGAAGTACATGCACGTACTTGAGCTACGGTTGAATACGCCATCCCCAGGTAACATGAGCTTACGCTGTTAGTTATGACGAGAGGGATCCATACGCCAACACGGTTTAGAGTCCATACTATGGCCGGTGGACCTCGGTTTGTTTAGGTTCATGACCGAATCATAGATGAAAAATATTGAGCTATAGGTTAGGCCAAGCCCACGAGCATTTCGCTGTGTATTCATGCAAGCAAAGATAATTGAGGCGAGGATCCGGGAGCGAAGCTATCAAGGCACTCGATCTGTCAAAATTGGTCAGGAGTGACAGGGTAGTAACGATGTACATTGGCCTCCACGCTACAAGATATCTTTCGTTTGAAGACCGAAGTGAAATACTAGCGCTCATATCACGTATCAAGAAAACCTCCAGTGAAGAAGTTCACAGTTGTGTTAGGGTGAGGACCTTTCCTTATCGGGGCTAGTTATTCAGAGCTCCGAGAGCTTGAGATACATCGAGAATGGACAGGGACCCATTTTGAAAGGCAGCAAGCATCCCATCTAATAGAGCCACCCCATCATCGCCCAAATTCCAGTATTGTGAAGGGAGCCAAAGGAGCCGAGAGGAGCCAAATGTTATCCAATGGTCTCGAAAGCGTGGATTTGAGTAGAACGGGTGGCTGCGAGGGGGGTCACATCTTTGACGGGTGATGACATCCCAAGTGGCAAGACTGCCGTCGTAACAGCGAGCCAGGAGAAGCGTTCCATCTGATGAGAAGGATACGGAGACAACATAGGAACTGTGCTCCCCAAGTGGTTCACCAACCGCAGCTCTGGTCTGAAGATCCCAGAGTCGAATCGTCCTGTCGTCGGATCCGGATGCGAGATAATTCCCGTCGGATGAGAAGCAAACGGATCCCACGTAGTGCATGTGACCTTTGAGAGGTTCGCCCACCTGCACTCCCGTTTGAACATCCCACAATTGAATCGTCGTGTCATCGGATCCGGATGCAAGATACTTGCCATCTGGTGAGAAGCAAACGGACCTAACCCAGTCACTGTGACCTCTGAGTGGCTCACCCACCGCGACGCCGGTCTGAGCATCCAAAAGTCGAATTGTCCTGTCACTGGATCCGGATGCCAGAAGCTTGCCATCGGGCGAGAAGCAAACGGAGTGAACCTCGTCGCTGTGACCTGTGAGCGGTTCACCCACCGCCGCCCCGGTCTGAGGATCCCAGAGTCGAATTGAATGGTCACCGTATACGGATGCTACACGCTTCCCATCGGGAGAGAAGCGGACGGAGTTGACCTTGGCACTGTGGCTGATGGGGCACCCGGCCAACGCCGCTCCGGCCTGAGGATCCCAGAGTCGAACTGTCTTGTCATCGGATCCGGATGCGAGGAGCTTGCCATCTGGAGAGAAGCAAACGGACCAAACCCTATCACTGTGACCTGCAAGTGGTTCACCCAACGCTACCCCGGTCTGGGTATCCCAGAGTCGAATCGTCCCGTCATCGGATCCGGATGCCAGAAGCTTTTCATTGGGCGAGAAGCAAACTGAATTGACTCCGCCATTGTGACCGGTGAGTTGTTCGCCGACCTGGGTTCTCGTCTCGATGGCCCAGAGACAAATTGTCTCGTCATCGGATCCCGATGCTAGAAGGCTGCCGTCGGGGCTGAAGCGAACTGAGCGAACTGAATTGTTGTGACCAGTGAGTGGTTCACCTATCGCTGCTCCGGTCTGAGAATCCCAGAGTCGAATGGTCTCGTCTTCAGATCCGGATACCAGAAGCTTGCCATCGGGTGAGAAGCAAATGGAAATGACCTCGCCACTATGACCTTTGAGCGGCTCGCCAATTGGTCCTCCGCTCTCCGCATTCCAGAGTCGAACAGTCTTGTCAACCGATCCGGATGCCAAAAGTTTGCCACTTGGGGAGAAGCAAACGCACCAAAGCCCGCTATCATGACCTGAGAGTGGTTCACCCAACGCTACGCCGCTCTTACTATTCCAGAGTTGAACGGTGCCGTCAGAGGACGCCGATGCCAAAGTCCTGCCATCAGGGGAGAAGCCAATGGACCAAACCGATTTACTATGTTTGGTGAGTGGTTCGCCAACTGCCGTTCCTGTCTGGGCATCGAAGAGTCGAACTGTACCGTCCCGAGATCCAACCGCCAGCACTCTACCATCCGGTGAGAATGCGACCGTTGTCACTGGGTCATCTGACGATCGTGTCCAGATGTGTGATGGCCATGTTGACATTCGGTAACCTTGCACAATCCGACTCCTCGCATATTTTCCATAGAGGCTCCATATTTCAGTCTCCACTGGACAGTGGGGAAGCGCTGAAACGTAAATATGGAGTGGGTTAAATGAAATCGGCTCCATAAATGTGTCAATGAATCTCCGAACATCCCCCCACAGCGTTGCAAGTGGAACACGCTCGGGTATGTCTGTGGATTGTTGCTTTAAATATCGGTTCAGTTTTTCGGCCACCTCCGGAGTCTGAACTTAGGTGTTATCAACTTACCAAAAGCCATCGATGCACACCCTCCGCCGCAACAATTGCATCCATGATAGCTCCCACCAAGCTCATAACTTCAAGCCAGGCCATGATCTTCCCCTTGCTAAACGATTTGAAATATTCCAGCTCAGTTATGGTTGGACTCTCATCCTCACTGGATGACGGCCATCTGACTCCTTGTGTTACATGGGTGGACCATGCTCGGCAACAGTACTGAAGA
>WSTX01008049.1:0-20651 GCA_019633405.1 Tulasnella sp. 408
CCAAAATGAAAAGTCCTTTCCGTCATTTCTCAACATTCAAGTTCCGCGAGTCTCATCATTTATGCAAACTGCTGTAACCATGGAACGATTAAATGAAATCTCAAAGAGCACCTTTCACTCGCTGAACCAGACCAAGATAACTCTCAATAGCAGTGCAGCTCCAAGACGATATTTAATAAGACTATCGAAGCGACATGTTTTCCCCCGACTTAATCATCCCGTCGTTTGCTCGGATCCGGAGCTTCTGTTTCGGCCCACGGACCTGTTCTCGTGGCCCAGGCCCACCTCATTTGCATTTTCTCGCCAACACGCTCCGCTAGGTCCCAGAGTTCCGATTCTGACATGAGAAGGAGGGAAGGATTGTATCTTGGCTGAGCGTTGCTGGCAGAACCTGTGTCGGAGGGTTGGCGACTTTCGGTGGGTGGAGTAGCCGACTGAGACTCTTGATTGGCAGACTGATGGTGCGGAGCGATGCTGTCGCTTTGAGTGGCGACGGAGGCTTCTTCATGGTCGCCGTCACTGGACCTAGAGCCTGATTCCGAGAGGGTCGAGCGAAGGCGGCCGACGAAAGGGGGAAAAAAGACCGTCAGGAGGATAACTAGCGACTCTCGAGGCCACAAACTGACCACGCTCATGCTCATGAGAATTGCTACTGCTTCTAGTAACAGCATGAGATATAAGTCGGGTTCGCAGGTGTGCCATTGCCAAAGAGAGGGTTGACAGTGACTTACAATACTCTCACAGTCCGTAGCTTGATGTCAGGGTCAGTGTCTTCCCCTTCATTTTGGTTTGGAGTGGATGAGCGAGCTGGGTTGGAGGACATGGGGTACGGTGAAGTGTTGGGGCGATGTGGATACTAAGGATTAGAGTGATGCAGATACTGAGGACAGGTGGACTGCATTTTTCTGACGAGGGATATCGATCCAGCTATAAGTAGGCTCGAGTAGAAGTGGGGGGTCCAGTGTTTCGGGCTCGCAAAGTTTCTTGGGAGAGCTATTTTCCCTGGCTCCCGAGTAATCTAGCGAGAGAAGGCCGAGTTTCAACGGGTTTCGGGCATGACGAACCAGTTCAAGATCGGCATCTGGAGTCGACCGTCGATCGTCGGCACATGGGCCGAGCATATGACGTTTGTTCACTGTTCTTGGCATGGAGAAGCACCCCCGGTTCCAGCGAGATATGATAACTAGCACGCGTGCCGAGACACACAAAGTGTTATACCTCGAGTCTCATTGTCAGACTTCGAACTTTACATAACTCCGAACCCAGTAACTAGAGGAGTTTAGTCGAAGCCATCGAGGGCATGAGACCCTTTCGATCTCATTTTTCTGAAGGAAATAATCGGGCACTAGGGGGCGTACGACACCGGATGGACAATCGGATGTTGGATTCACCAACAAGCTCTGCGAATTCTCTGTGCTGGGGATACAGAAAACGACTAATTGACTACGTTGGTTTCGTTTGCTTCGGTCGCTTATTCACACAAGTACATGGGAAGGTTGGTCAGGAGCAGCACAACAGATTCCATATATACACCACCAAAACTACAACGAACATTCCAGTGTCCAACGCGTACGCAGTCTAGCCGTTTCCCCAATAGTATCGGGAAAGCGTTACCAGACTCACCACGGGGAGGTCTGCTTTTCGACTTCGAGTTCCGAAAAAAACAAAAGCGCCGCGGATTCGAGGCCAGTTCAAATCCGTGGTGTCGTCTTGCCACGAGGACGTGCGTCATGAGACGCCTAGCACAAGGCCGAGTTCCACGAGCAGAGAGGACTGAAGAAAGCCAAGCCCTAAGTAAAAACGCTATCGACATGAAGCGAAGGCAACCTTGAACAAGGTGCTGACTGAGGTGCTTAAGGGTGTGCGTGCCTAAACGAATGCCGCTCAAACCCACACCCAGTCGCGAAGACGACACCGAAGCCGAGCGAAAACGGCCCCAGGGTTGGTTCTCGGGAGTTCACTGCCGCCGTTGCCCGGTCGACAGCCATAGGACTCCGCCTCAGCGGACTCGGCCCTAAGGAACCATTAAAACCCTTCGTGGAAGTCGCGAATTAGACCGAAACCATGGCTGGGGGCAACTGAGTCGAATCAAGACATGTTAGAAGATCGTGGAGAGGTGTGGCAAGGGAGAGGGGCCGCCTACCCAACAACCCAACGATGGCCGCAAGGAGGATGGTCGAGGCGCTGGATAGTCGAGGAACCGAGCTTGCTCTTGAGGAATGCCTTCTGTATATAGGAGTCGACAAGCTAGTACGATTCAGCGTGGGGGTCTCGCAAGTGATGGAGCTTACAGTGTGTCGTGGGCGGGGAAGGTGGTAGTTGAAGTTGAAACGAAGCGCATCGAGAGCGGCCGGACTTAAGCCCAGAGCCCGCTGACCAAGCTACCCCTCTTCCCACCCATGTCGCGGAACCCTAGCATCTCCTGCTCTATAACGTCTTTATACCTCGCGTGAACAAGTACTACGCTTTCATTATAATCTGTGAGGTGTCTATGAGGTGTCTGTTAATATGACCCTGGTGCAATTGGGTACCAGAAGTCCGACACACTGGAATTTCAATAATAGTCATTACATCGAGTCTTCCAGCATTATACAAGTTCAACATGTTGAATACGGAGAACCACGGCGGTGGAGCTTCATTTCGTCTACGACATCTTCTTCATACTGATGTTGCACGCTAATTCATAGTTAACTCCGGGTCATCCAAGCCCCGAACCTCGACATGAAGAGGGGGGACACGTCAAAAATGCCTTGAAATCCCCCATCACCCGCCTTCCTCGCTATTTACCCTCGGAGAGTCTTTCAAAGGGACACGCTAACTATCGCAAATCGAAAGCGGGTACAGCGGCGTTCCACAGACGCGGAGGGACCGTCCATCCTTTTATCGTTCTTCTTCCGACCACCCTGGATGCTGAAACTCCACAAATCTCCCAAGAATTGCTCAACGTACGATACTGAAACTAAAAGCTACCAACAAGAACATATCATCATATCCTCATTTCATTGGACGCTTACCCTTCGCCTTCGCACTTAACCGAGCGGCGGACCTGCTCTCGCCGATGCCGCCCCCTTCCCCAGGCTCACTATTAACTCCAGAGGTGGCAGTAGCAGCATGAACTCTTTGCACAGGCTGAAGGTCCGGAGGTAGCGGCGCTGAGTTAAATTCCTGAGCAAGGGCCCAGGTAAATGTGTCGACCATGTCGAGCAGACCTTGTAGGAGGGAAGGACTTGAGAAGATGACGGCGTCCGTTCCTCCAGAGGATAGCCGACGCCGCTTTTGAGGAGGTCCAGGAGCGGCGTGATCTTCGGTTTCGCGACGAGACCCGTTCGTTTCTTGATCTTTAGAGGCATCACCAAAGGCGTTCGACCGCAGGAGTCGAGAAAGGGATGGGAGATGGTATAGGGAGTGAAGAAGGAAAAAAAGAACGCGAGTTAGTACTTGAGCAAGGAAGCGTAAAGGAAGAAAGAGCGAGGACTTACCGCCACCGGAGTCGGAACCCACCTCGAGGTGAGGCAATCTACCAAGCGAAAGGCTCCTGTTAGAGATATAAAAACCTTCCTTTCCGAAACTGTCTCGAAGCGTCTTCGCGCATCAGAATCCCACCTTGATGACGTTGCCGAGGGATCGTGAGTAGTGGCTTCTGGGGAGGTCTTTAATGCAGGAATTGGCATGGGTATACTCGGCGATGAGGATAGGGCATCATGCTCACCAGGGATACGAGATACAACAAGATCTGAAGCAGCCGCTTTGGTGGTGGACTTGCAGATATCGGTGAACACTTCGAACTCACTATCGGTGACGAGAGCGACGGCGAGGTCGTTGGCGGATGAGTCCAAGACGATCTGGGCCGCATACGTCAGACAGTGAAGCGCAAAGTCGCCGTGCCTAGAACAATTTTATGGTAATGGTTCAACACAAAATGGGGCTTGGGCGCTTACGGTATCTCACTTGATCAGGTCTATATATTTGGAAACTTGCGAGAATGTGGTGCCTGTCGAATGGAATGGGCGGAGACGTAGAGTTAGGGGCTTGCTTCGTCAGCGGGAGTTGGTTAAGTCCGCCCGACGCGTTGGGTTTTCGTTCCACAACCGGCCGACCATCACCCACTCAACCCTTCAGTCCGGTATGGAATCCTCTCCTCGCTCAGTCTAACTGCGCTGCTGTGCGCTCTTTCTATGTTGCAGGGATCGCCTTCATGGTGATCGACGTCCAGGAATCGTTCCGTCGAAAAGGTCTCTGCGGCCATCGCTGGGTTGCTTGGTGAGTTACGAGCCCATGTCTCGCCCGCATCCATCAACTCCTCCTACATCACTTGCTTACCTGTGTATATATCGCCTTAGTCGTCCCCGGCCATGGCTTTGGTTCAATTCACGACTACCCAAAGGGTCTTATGGTTCCTTAGGTCTCGCGTCTCCGGGCGCGCATCTATGGCTGTTGGTCGGTTACGGCGACAGCGAACTCCCGAGAATCGGCTTGCAAATGTTTTCGGTCATTTGCGGTTGCGTCGTACGCGGTCGGGTGGGGTTCAGAGCGGCCGGTTGTTGAGCCGAGAACGCACGTCCCTACGAGCCTGGCCTGCTTCACTCTGACCGACGGCTTCGGCCCGAGGCAGAGGGTTGCACTTCTACTGTAGATAACTTTTGCGATTCTTCTCCCGCTCTGCTCCGGGGTCGGCTCAACACAATCCCCCGATAGCAAGATGGACCGAAGGGTTCGGGTTTCCCGCTTGGCAGGGGCCCCAACGCCTGATTTTTGGGACTCGAAGTCGGAACGCGGGCCTCCTCGTGGTGGGTCCTGGTAACGCTTTTCCGGTCCTTTGTCGGAAAGCGGCTAGACCGCGTGCGCGCTCGTGTAGAATGTTTCGTTGGTTAGGTCCATGATAAAATATCACTTTGCCGCGAATGACGAGACCCCATCAAGCCGATACACAACTATGCAAGCCCCTTTCGCTAAATGGATTAACTTTCAACTATAGTGATATTTATTGCATTCGTCTAATAAGTCTAAGTGTCAAGATTTCTAAACGAATCCTCTCACTCCGTCAAGAACTCTCCCACAAGCTTACACCCAGTCCTCCGCGACACCCCAACTCTCCTGATACCCCGCAGGCCCCACACCATACGCGTGAAAGACCTTGAACGTGTTCTCCTCGCGGGCGTCCAGGTTCTCCGCGTCGATTGTGGATTGGGCGGCTCGTAACGAATTCGGAACTGTGGCCAAGTCGCTCCCCAACAGCGGATCGGAGCTCGCGGCGATGGGAGGATAAGGACATCCTTTAGACGCGAGCTCCTCCGGTGCGAGCGGGACGTAGACCGATGTCGCGCCGAAGGACTTTCATGGTTGAGATGTCGGGAGTTGTGGTGATGGTGTTGGACACTTGGGGTGGGAGTGTGGCGAGTTCGGGGCAGCAGGTCAAGCAGCGTTCTAAATCCGTCTGGCGATTGCTGGATCTGGGCTGTGAAGGATGCGCCCGTCACCGTCAACTTTTCTTGACTGGCGGCACCAGCCGACATCTTAACTCACGTCCCAATTTCCCACTCTGAAGGTACTCCTTAAGATAACGTCCCCGTTGGAACGAGGGATCATGTCCGTCGTTTCGCTTCTTTCAGGGTTGACGTCTAACGAGAGAGATGAAAGAGGGACGTGAGCCTCGACTCCACGTCGTCCTCTAGGCGAGGAAGTAGTTCGAAAGCACGCACGGAAGGATAATCCCAAGAAACACCAGTCCACTTTGGGCGCTCGAACCAGCCCCGTTTGACCCCGGATCGGGTGGACAAGCGGGTCGGCTATGTCGATGATGCTCCCTGCTCCTGCAAACGGGCAAAGGCGCCGTTTCACTAGGGAAAACCTTGCGCGAGTCCAAAGCAACCCGTACCAAGTCCTGAAGCGTTGAAGATCATATCAGTCTTGACCTTCTATTTGCCGCTCTCTCCTCCTCCTCCTTGAGAGGGGATGTACTCCAAATCAGCTACACTGCTAACCCATTCTTTGACGAACTTGACTCCGCGTTCCTTGACCCGTTTGGCTGATGAAATTTTCGTTTTCGAGCAAAATAGATCAAATGGTGTCTATCAGTCGCCCGCGAGTCGAGGCTGAGGAGCTTGAACTTGCTGCATACGAACGAGCTTTGAAGCCAGAGGAGGCATCGCGGCACGTTGATGGAGGTGGTGACGAATTCAGAAGCTGAAGCTGTTACCGGTGTTGAGCCGATGGAAGCTGGGTATGGTTTGGTGATGGGTCCGAACTGTAAAAAAGCGGTAACGGAGCATTCGTCGACCGCGTAATAAAAAAAAACAACGAAAGGTCGTTCGTAAGTATGATCAGCGTACCTTTCCAACACTGTCCTGGTACCAAATGTTCTTGGTCTCCTCAGGGTTGGCCGAGTAATATTTGGTTAGTATGTCCTAGGGGTTGTATTCGCCGAATCCAGGTTTCGTCAGTGCATCTCACTAGAAGACCATCGTTTTTGAACACACCACGATGATATCGGCGGGAACGTCCTTCTTAACCCTTTCGAAGCTGACTCTCTCCCATCAGTTTTCGTGATCTCGATAGAGGAACGAATATCAGTTTGCTCCCTAGAACAAGGCACAGAGAAGTCAAGGATCACCGTCGAAATTTTTGAATTGGTATGTGGAAGGTGAACTGCGAAGACAAGACGTACAGCCCAAGGGGACGCCCAGCCGGTCGAGTCAAGGCCGTCGTCAGGCGCATCTAGCGCGAGAATAGTAACTTCAACGTCATGAAGAGGGTGCCTTGACGAAATTTCGTATGCGCATGTTAGGCCAATGACTGGGAGGAGAGGCAACTTAATGAGTGTCCCCAGCGCAATAAGGGCGAGAGGAAATAAGGGCCTCTCACCTCCTGGCTGTTGCCTCCAGAGCGGATGATGACAACTTGTTTAAGTGCGTTCGGTAAAACCATTCTGCGCAGGGAGAGTAAAGAGTCGAGTCCGCGTGCTGAAAAGCTTTGGTGGTTGGGTGAAGATGAAAGAGCTACGACGCAAGGCAAGGTCCGTCAACGTAAGCGAGCCGCAGGTTTCACGATATCGTCGCGACCTTGCCCCTTTCACTTCCCGATCCAGCGTCTATTGCTACCACCGACATCATTACGGCAAAGGGATTGCCGATTGCCGAGGCAGGGGTTGGTTCGCAGTGCAGCAGTGGTTGTGGCCAATTCGCTCAACGACCACGGATCGGCGCTCCGCGACGAAGGGAAAGTAACGACTTCATTTTCCACTCGAGCTCCTCCGCTACGAGCGGAGCGTAGGCCGACGTTGTGCCGTAGGGCTCTGACAGTCGAGCTTTGTAGGATGGTTGTGGTCGTCTTGGACGCTTGTGGTGGTAGAGTCGCAAGTTCGGGGAAGTAGGTCAAGCAGCGTTCGAAATCCATCAGGCGGTAGCTGTATCTGGGCTGTGAGGTGTAAACCACCAAAAGTCAACAAATGAATTCGCCTAACTGGAAAGCTCCAGCAGTGCACACATTGCCTTCCGTGCCAGTTCACAACTTGGAAGGTCCATCCCACGGCGACGTCCCCGTTCGAACGGGGGATAACGTACGTCGATTCGCTAGTTTTGTGGTTGGCCTCTGGTGAGACGACACGGAAATGTTAGTTTCGGTCCGAATACTCTTAGCGATGGAGTCGAGAGCACGCACAGCAGGATAATCTCATGGAGCACCAGTCCACCTTGGGCGCTCGGACAAGCAGTGTGCCTCTTAATCGGGTGGACGAGTGGGTCGGCTTTACATATGTTGCCGATGATGCCCCTTGCTCCAGAAATGCGACGAGCAAGATTGTCGTTTCAGCAAGGAAAGCCTTGAATCAATCCAAGTCATTCGCACCGAGCCCAAAAGCGTTGGTGACTGCATAGGTCTTGACCTTCTCTCTCCTTCTTGAGTAGGGACGTGCTGCAATGGGCTGTGCTGGTAGCCCATCCATTGACGAACTTGACTCCGTATTCCTTGAGTTTGGCTGATGGCCTCTCGTTTTCGGGAAGGAAGATCGAATGCTGTGTATCAGTCTGGCACCGAGTCGAGGTTGAGAGGCTTGAACGTGCCGTAAACGAACCTTGAAGACACGGAAGATACCGCGGCACGTTGATGGAAATTGTGACGGATTCGAAGGCTGTAGCTTTCATGGGTGTCGAGCTAATGGCAGATGGGTATGGTTTGGCCGTCGCTCCAAACTGGAAAAGGACCTTTCGTTAGGTGCGTAGCAAAAAGAACGAAGGTCGCTGGTGCGATAAGCTTACCTTTCCAGAGATCTTCTCATACCAAATGTTCTTGGCCTTCTCACAATCCTGCGGGTACAGCTTGCTCGACAAGTCCTAAGGTGTATCGGGAATCCGAGTCCGTCAGTGCGTTCTAGCACAAAGTCCGTCGGATATATCCTAATACCTTGACGATGTCGACTGGAACGTGATGCTTGAACCTCGTTCTCAACTGCCTTCGGGATCTCGAAGTGGTACGTGGAGGGGCTAAATACGAAATTTCGTCCCGGACCGAAGGGCGAAGTGGCGGTGGTTGGGCGGCTGTGGAACGAACTGTTGCGCTGACCTAAGCCTCGTCCGCTGACCAAGCCAGCCCCTAACTCCCATCGTTAGCTTCGTCCTTGAAGACGGCAGCCAGGCATCACAATAAATGTGTGTGCAGCAAGCGCAGATAAGTAGTGCTTGAGCTCAAGTAGCCTGACCTCCCACTCTGTCATTCTTGGACGAACGCCTTCTGCCGTGAGGTCACCGCTTCCAAGTCTCGCTCAACCTCTCGTTCAACTCGTTATAGTCTATGAAACTCCTGTTTGCGCTGTGGACGGTCTAGTAGATCCACTTCTGTGATCCCCCAACCCAACACTGCTGGACCTATCGTCAACAATCTAGACGGGCAAACGACGGATCTCCTCCAAGCCACCGCTCCAATCTCTTGTCACGACCATCCAAGCGTGGTTTAGACTAGTCTCAAGGAGGCTGATGAAGTCAAGTTTTATTTGAACCGAGGCGGAGCGATGATTATGATGGGCGATGGTGAACAAAACACGGAGCGATTCGAGATAACACCTTCCACTCGCTGAAGCAAACCACATTAATATTATATAATCTAAATTGCAGCTTCAAGACCAGATATACCTATACCGTCATAACGGCATGGTTTTCCAATTTACTCCTCTAGCTGTTTGCCCAGAGCCTTTGCGTGCCGAAGGAACTGAACGAGATCATGTAGACCTAGGGCAATGTCTTCTGCTACGCTGCTTCTTCTCGACCTCACGTCCGAAGGGAGAACTCGGACTCGAACCGACTTGTGTACGTGCCCATGCCAAGCTGACGACCACAAGAAGCTTGCAAAAACCACAAAATAGGTTCTTCTGGGGCTCCACGAGTTTGGTCTCCCTACAGTCAGGGCTCCGAGTCGGTGACAGCGAGTAACTTCCTGGAAAGGCATCATTGTGACCTCTGGGGTATTGAGAACTCACTGCTCGTTGTACCGTTGCAGTTAGGACTGTCGGTTGAAGTAAATCGAATGGCAACGTCGCGACGCCACGTATCCATCGACTTGACTTGTGGAAAAGTGAATATATTCATAGAGAGCTAGGCGACTATACATCCTATCGACAACGCGTACGCGGTCTAGCCACTTCCCGACGAAAGATCGAGAAATGTTACCAGGACACACCACGAGGAGGCCCGCGTTCCGACTTCGAGTCCCAAATAATATGTGGGTGCGCGTTCGAAGCTGTAACAGTCGAACTTGCCATGCCATCGTGCCACCGAAGACCGCGTCATTGGACCTTGGAGGCAGAGAGGGCGAGGAGAAAGAAAAACCTAGCTAATAGTAGAAGTGCAACCCCCTGCGTCGGACGATGAGGTCGTCAGCGGAGGGAAGCGGGCCAGGTGTTGCCAGGGAGTGCAGTTCTCGGTTCAGCCACCGATCCCTTCAGACCCATACCCGACCGCGAAGTGTGCACCGCAAGCGACCGAAAACGCTTGCAGGCTGATTCTCGGGAGTTCGCTGTTGCCACGATGGACCAACAGCCATAGGCGCGGTCGTCCGCATGGTGACGGACGAGCGGTCCTAAGGAACCATAAAACCCTTGGTTGTAGCCGCAAATTGAACCGAAGCCATGACCGGGGACGACTGAATCGTACGAGGAAAGAGTAAGTAAGGGACGAACGCGACAGTGGGGGTAGACGGCCGGTGACTCACCAAGTAACCCAACGATGGCCACGGGGAGTTGCTGGGGGAGGAGGGCCGAGGACAGAGACCTGTCGTTGAAGACAGGCGTGTTGAGCTGTAAGAAAGTGCGTAGGAGGGGGGTTAGATGGAGTAGAAGGATGGATCAGTTCACTAGACTCACCAATTGAGTGGTTGGTGGTGGTCGGGAGTGAAACGAAGAGGGAACGCATGGAGCGGACTTAAGCGTCGTTATCTGACTCAGCAAGCCCCTAAATCCGTCTCCCCCAGCTCCTTCCGATCCCAGCGCCCAGTTGTTTCCCCAACTCGGCCCCATAACTTCGTTGTGTAGTCCTCATTCCTGCCAACGGCCGCTTAGACGAAGACTCAAAGCCAAGGGCGTACGGTGTGCCTCTATATCCCGTTGGCAATGTATCATCTACCAACTGATTTAGGGAGAGAAGCAGCTGATTGTAATCGAAAGAAGAGCACGGGAGGGATTTGGGCTATATCGTCTATCGATATTATTGTTTGACTGGCGACCAGTCGCCAAGGTGGGTGTGGGGTGAGTGGAGTTAGGGGAATCCTTAGTCAGCGACCGAAGCTTAAGTCCGCCCATGGGTTTTCTCTTCGTTTCACTCCCGACTACGACCACCAACCACACAAATCAGTGAGTCTAACGAAGAGACCCCTGCTCCAGCTCCATCTAACCCCCTCCTACGCACTCTCTTACAGCTCAACACGCCCGTCTTCAACGACAGGCCTCTGTCCTCGGCCCTCCTCCCCCGGCAACTCCCCGTGGCCATCGTCGGGTTACTTGGTGAGTCACCGGCCGTCTACCCCCACCGTCGCGTTCGTCCCTTACTTACTCTCTCTTCCTACGATTTAGTCGTCCCCGGCCATGGCTTTGGTCCAATTTACGACTTCAACCAAGGGTCTTATGGTTCCTTAGGACCGCTCGTCCGTCCCCATGCGGACGACCGCGCCTTTGGCTGTTGGTCCATCGTGGCAACAGCGAACTCCCGAGAACCGGCCTGCAAGCGTTTTCGGTCGCTTGCGGTGCACACTTCGCGGTCGGGTATGGGTCTGAAGTGATCGGTCGCAGAACCGAGAACTGCACTCCCTGCCAACGCCTGGCCCGCTTCCCTCCGCTGACGACTTCATCGTCCGACGCAGGGGGTTGCACTTCTACTATTAGCTAGGTTTTTGTTTCTCCTCGCCCTCTCTGCCTCCAAGGTTCAATGACGCGGTCTTCGGTGGCACGATGGCATGGCAAGTTCGACTGTTACAGCTTCGAACGCGCACCCACATATTATTTGGGACTCGAAGTCGGAACGCGGGCCTCCTCGTGGTGTGTCCTGGTAACACTTCTCGATCTTTCGTCGGGAAGTGGCTAGACCGCGTACGCATTACGTGCCTTCGGGTAGGATGTTAATATAGGCGTAGTCGCGTCAATGGAAGTCATTTGCTGCTTGTAACCATGCCTCCGTGAACCAGCCCAAGAGTGTCTTCTCGCCGGATGATCGATTCCTTCGCGATGCTATTGCATCGCCTAGTCACCCATCTATGGCGAAGAGTGTAGAAGTCCGCAAATTTATGCACGCATCTCAAACGCGAGTGTTCACTGCAAGACAATATGCTATTCTATCGACGGTGTACAACATCAAGACAAAGGTGCGAGAGTAATGAAAAGAGGACGGAATTATGAACAAAAGTGACGAAACGCAGAGCGAGGCTAAAGCGCGGCGGCTACGACGGGGGACTCGCCTGGCACCGGAGACGACAGAACAAGTCTCATCGATCCTCCTTTTCCTGGACCTTTAGCCGCCGCTCCCGGGCTCTGTCCACTGCAGCCCTGACCTGTTCGTCGTACAAAGCGAGTCTAGGTTCCGTCGGGTCTACGATCAGCCGTCGAAGTCGAATCGCGTGCTCCAACTGGGCCGCCATGCCCGCATCCAGATACTCCAAACCTCGAACTATCGGGTGTGCGGTCCCTCGGGAAGAGCTTGTAGCAGGCGTGACTTGTTCTTCCTCTGAACTGCCTAAAAGCTCGAGCATCAGAGGCACCCCCGACACGGCGGCATCCACCACTTCCTGATAGATCTCGATTGCCATTTGGCGTGCGGCATGGCCCGAGATGGTCGACTGTGGTTGGCTGGAGTTTCCGTTGCTTATTTGGTTGGAAGAAGGGGCACCAAGATGTGGAGGAGGGGCGCTGGGCTGTGGAGACTCGGAGCGGTTCCTTCTCCTTCCGGCAGTGGGTGGGGGAGGCTGCGATGGACGAGGTCGTAGGAGAGGTCGCGGGAGAAACATTATGGATGATGGAATGGTCCTGCTTGAATGGCCGCTACCTGTGGCCGGAGGATGTTGGTTCGAGTCGCCTGGTTCTAGAAAAAGATGAAGAGGGGGAGAACGCCGTGTCAGGACGGCGCTGCGTTGCTGGTCGACCGTCGACCAACTTACTAGTGACCTTTCCACCCTCTCCGGGTTCCATATGAGACGCCTTCTTCTTGGAAGTGGCTGGGGCTTGCCAGTCAGGAAATTCGCGAGTCTTGGTCTTCTTCTCTTCCTTTATTCGCTGTCGGCGTGCCTCTGTTCATCCGAGAAAAATTCAACAATTATGCACCCTCGAAAGATGGAGAGATACTCACTGTCTTCGACACGCTCATCACATATCTTGTAGAAATATGCTTTCAAGAAGCACTGAAGATCGGCGATTTCCGAGACTTTAGAGCTTGAAGCGAACGTCTGCTTCGGGGAAGGTTCTTCCTCTTGTTGGATCCGGCGTATCGTATACTGGGGAGCAAATCGAGAAGCATGCGCGATGATTTGATCCATTTCTGCTTCGCTATTCAAGATAAGGATTGTGAATCGTCTGCTTGAATGGGTCAGGACGTGAAATAGGGGACTACAGAACGAAGGAACGTGGCGTAAAGTGTTATCAGACGACTTGGTTGTGGAAAGGCATCCATGGGCACAGTACTTACTTCAAACCCGCGTTTAACGCATTTCTTATATCTTTGGGTGCAGGCGGGTTGCTAGTTCCGTGGTGTTCGAGGACGAGCGTCCATTTGGTTACACGCCGCACGGTCCGGACGAGGTTGTGACAGTCAATCTTGATTTGTTTTAACGACTGAGAGATGGGAATGAAGTTTTGTAGCGTCTGATTTTGAGCCATTGGCCACTTGGTAAAAGGTAATAAAGGTGAAGAGAGGGAGCAGGGTGGAAAGCAAGTGGAAGAGGGAAGTTGGAGAGAGGATTGTACGCGCGTAAATCGAATGAACTTTATAGTCGCGCTCGGCATCACCCCCCCCCCGGGGCTGTCTCAGTTCCAACTTTTTAGCAGATAATTACATCTCTTCCGCATACACCTGCATATGCACAAACAGTACGCTGATTGGAGCAATCCTCTAGAGTTACACCGGGGGTATGTTCCACAGCGACCCAGTGCCGGGCGGTTGGCATTCTAATTAGAGCCAGGCCGAATATCCCCGCAGACCAATAGCGCACTCCATTCCGACTGTATCTGACTTGCGGAACATCTGCACTTGGCGAAAATACTTGGCCCGTCTTCGCCCCACAGATGCCTAGTGAAACGGCATGCAACACTCAAGCCGGTCTTGTAGCCTTGCAGTCCAAGACTTCAGCGATGTCAGGCGCCACTCAATTGAAATATAATTGGAAAATGGAGGTCTCGTCAGGGGAGCCATTCTCTCGGCAGTGGGGTACAGCTCCTTCTTTTCGGCAACCACTCTTGGACGCACACTCAGGGAGGCGGCCGGACGCTTCCGCCACAATGCGTTGCCAGCTTTACACCTTGAGCTCGAGTTTCAGTCGCGTAATGTGGCATCTGCGACTGTCTGTTCCATTCGGCTAAGCACATCTGTAACGAAGATCGTTTTCGCCCTATCTCGGAAGGAGAACGCACTAAAAAGGAATCGCCGTATGCTTCGATTCCAACTGCCGAAACATTAATAAAACCATCAAGTGGCTTATGTACGGGCTGCAAAGAATCCCGGGGATGAGATCCTGGCCTTCGGGCTTCTTTTCGCAAAGTTGCTCGGACACCGGCGAAGAAGTTCCTTCCCGGCGACTCCCCGAGTCTAACGCTCCCCTGGTCTTTTTAGTCAACGCGTCAGTATAAATGAATCGGCTCTACCTGTCAAAGAAAGTCATCCTTCCATCCCCTGCCCACTCCATCACTCCAGCTTTTCAGAACCCAAGATGAACGCCGGTCCGAGCACTCCCTCATCATCGGCCCAAGCCAACACCACCCATGCCGAGCTCAAGTCAAAGGTGGTCCGAGTGACAATGAAAGGTGGTTTCTGGGACAGCTCGGACGTGGAGGCAACAGTCTTTTCCAGCGACTGCATGTATGTAATCCCACAATCCTCGAAAAAAATCAGCGGATGATGACGAGACTTTCCAATCAGTCGCAACCTTGTCTCCATTGTCCCGGATGGTGTTGATGGCTCTACCCATGCATTCTTTATCAATTTCCCGTCGGCCGAAATGGCACAAGCTCAGATGGAAGGGTGGACCGTGACGACGAACCGCGACTGGGAATATTCGTTGATATCGGACGACGAGCTACCTATCTACCTCGCTTACGCCGAGTCCCTAGCCGACGCTGTTCAGCGGGGGGTCCAGGTACCCGCGACGCTCGGTAAGTCGAGGACCCTGTATCTTCCGCTTGAGGTATTGCGACTGACGCTCTTTGACGTTTAGGTCAAATGCCCTGTACTAGTGCTGGCTCGCCCGTCCAATCGTAAGTCACCATTGATCTTGCCTGTGGTCGTGGCACGCTCCCAGACTCTGACCTATCTTTCTTGCTGTAATCAGGCCGTGCTCCACTCTGCAGACCGAAGGACAAGGCGAGTTCGCTTCCTTTTGGATCGTCGAGTATTCACGGCTCTAACTTGCTTTGGTATCCCTGTCCTCTCCACCAATCGACGCTCACGAAACCAGGCTCTCCCAGTGGTGACGACGATGAAGATGCCGCCAACGACGTACAACTCGCTATCATCGCATCCCTGCGTCCCGCAAGTCCTCAACGTGGACCGAGCCCCCGTTCAAAAAGGCGCCGGATCTCGCAAGATGGCTCTTCAGTCCCGACTGGAAGGTCGTCACCGCCTACATTCACAGCTGCGGACGTCTGGGCTGCCATGGAGGAGCTGGAAGAGGACCTTCGGTTGGAGTGGATTCCGAATCAACGGACCAGTAAGCCTAGCGAGAAGGCTTTGGGCAAGCTTCCGGAGCGTTCAGGATAGAATAGGCATGCTCTCTTATTAGTTGCATAATTTTAATCTTGGTACTGCGATTGAGGGTATATATGTATTTCGCCAGCGAGCTCGCTTGTCCGTTCCAATCTTTCTTTCGAGTTGCCCCATGATATGTCGACCATCAGCTAAAATAGCTGCTCGAATCGAATATACTGCCCTTGAGCTAATCGATTTGACGATCTGAGCTTGAGAGAGGCATACTGCGTCTAAACGTCGGTGAGTAAGGGATTGAGGGCCCGGTTGGTGTGGCGGAACTGCTATCATCCCATTTCAAGTTTGCCGTCGACGTCCCTGATACGGTGTTTCGAAATTGTCAAAAACCAAACTATGAACGTTAGAGCCATTGCACGTGCCCGAAACGTACTTACCAGGGCTTTAGATCACGTTGATACAGATACACTGCTCGTCCCGTATCCGAAAGACGGAACAAGAGGCACTCAGATCATTGAGAAGAGACATGTCGACATTCGTCTAGGTGAGCAAAGGGTGATATGGTAATGTGACTAGTGCGCATCACCGATCTGATTTCGTTATGAGACCCCACTCATGCTTTTGTTTCACTTGCGGTTACGACTTCCATCGATGGGAGACGTAGAGTTAGGGGACTGCTTGGTCAGCGGACAAGGCTTAAGTCCGCCCGACGCGCTTGACCTTCGTTTCACAACCGACCGACCAACCACCAACCAACCGACCGGTCAGTCCAGTAAAGAATCCGTTCGTCTCTACTCGATCTAACAGCCACCTGCCCAAAACGTGTACTCTCTTAACCTTCGAGATGACACTGTTCAGCGACAGGTCTCGATCCCGGGCCTTCCGCCTCCAGCAACTCCCAGTGGCCATCGTTGGGTTACTTGGTGAGTTACCGGTCGTCCACTACCACCGACGCGTTCATCCCTTACTTACTCTGTCCTCCTACGACTCAGTTGTCCTCAGCCATGGCTTCGGTTCAATTAACGACTACAACCAAGGGTCTTATGGTTCCTTAGGACCGCTCGTCCGTCCCCATGCGGACGACCGCGCCTATGGCTGTTGGTCCATCGTGGCAACAGCGAACTCCCGAGAATCGGCCTGCAAGCGTTTTCGGTCGCTTGCGGTGCACACTTCGCGGTCGGGTATGGGTCTGAAGTGATCGGTCGCTGAACCGAGGACTGCACTCCCTGCTAACACCTGGCCCGCTTCCCTCCGCTGACGACATCATCGTCCAATGCAGAGGGTTGCACTTCTACTATTAGCTAGGTTTTTCTTTCTCCTCGCCCTCTCTGCCTCCAAGGTCCAATGACGCGGTCTTCGGTGGGACGATGGCATGGCAAGTTCGACTGTTACAGCTTCGAACGCGCACCCAGATATTATTTGGGACTCGAAGTCGGAACGCGGGCCTCCTCGTGGTGTGTCCTGGTAACGCTTTTCGATGCTTCGTCGAAAAGTGGCTAGACCGCGTACGCACTCGAATTGGATGTACTATTTGCTTAGCTACATTATCGCATATACATTTCGTTCCAAATCGAACTTCTGCCGCGTGGGCTCTGGAAAATGCGCTTATACCCTACTTGGTTCAAGCACAACGAGGGGAACGTCGTTGGTTTCAAGTAACAACTCCAGGAAACTCCCACATCGCAGAGCCGCTCTCACATCCGCAAACTATCAACCACCGTGAGCGACTTCTCCGCGGCGTCCGGAAAACGCGGGCCTCCTCGTGGTGGATCCTGGTAACGCTTTTCCGATCCTCCGTCGGAAAGCGGCTAGACCGCGTACGCACTCGCGTAGGATGTATCGTTGCTTAGGTTCATAACAATATGTGACTTTGCCGCGAAGGACGAGACCTCAGCAAGCCGATACACAACTATGCAAGCGTCGTTCGCTAGATGGATTAGCTCTCAACTATAATGAGGTGTAATTGCATTCGTCTAAAAGTGTTGAGATCTCTACATGAATCGTCTCGCTCCGCCAAGAACTCTCCCTCGGGGTTCCCCAAGCTTACACACGTCCTCTACGACACCCCAACTCTCCTGATACCCCGCAGGCCCTACTCCATAGGCGTGAACGACCTTGAACGCCTTCGCCTCGCGGGCGTCCCGGTTCTCCTCGTCGGGTGTGGACTGGGCGGCTCGTAACGAATTCGGCACTGTGGCCAAGTCGCTCCCTGACCACGGATCGGAGCTGGCGGCAAAGGGGAGTAACGGCTTCCATCTCGACGTGAACTCCTCTCGTGCGAGCGGGCAGTATGCCGACGTTGTGCTGAAGGACTTTGATGGCTGAGATGTCGGGAGTTGTGGTGGTGGTGTTGGACGCTTGGGGCGGAAGGGTGGCAAGTTCGGGGCAGTAGGTCTAGCAGCGTTCTAAAAGTCCCTCTGGCGATAGCTGGATCTGAGCTGTTAAGGGTGCCCCCCCCCGCCGTCAATTTCTTTTTTTGAACTGGTGAAATTAGAGACTCCTACCTCACATCCCAACTTCCCAATTGGACGGTCCTCCCTACGAAGACGTCCCCGTTCGAACGAGGGATCATGTGCGTCGTTTTAAGGGAGACGTCTGGTTGAGAGAGATGAAAGAGGCGTGAGCCCTCGACGCCACGTCGTCCTCTGAGCGATCAAGTCGTTCGAAAGCACGCACAGAAGGATAATCCTAAGAGACACCAGTCCACCTTGGGCGCTCGAACCGAGACCGTTTGACCCTAGATCGGGTGGACGAGCGGGTCGGCTACGCCGATGAGGCTCCTTGCTCCTGCATACGGACAATGTTGTCGTTTCAGCAAGGAAAGCCTTGCATCAAGCAAACGATTCTCCATACCAAGTCCTGAAACGTTGACGATCACGTCTGTCGTGACTTTTCACCACCGCTCTCTCCTCCTTCTTGGGTGGAGAAGAACTCCAAATCGGCTAAGTTGTTCCCCCATCCTTTGAAGAACTTGCCTCCGCGTTCCTTGAGTTTGGCTGGTGACGCTTTTCGTTTTCGAGAGCCGGAGAAGAGCTCGAATGCTGCATATCGGTCCCCCCACCCCCCGGGACAATGTTGAGAAGCTTGAACGTGCTGCGTAACGAAACTTGAAACCGGAGAAGGTATCGCGGCGCATTGATGGAGATGGTGACGATTTCAAAGGCTGAAGCCGTCTAGGGTGTCGAGCCGATGGAGGTCGTTTATGGTTTGATGATGGGTCCGAACTGCAAAACGGCGGTAGGGGACCATTCGTCGATTGCGCAACGAGAACAACAAAAGGTCGTTCGTAAGATCAAAGCGTACCTTTCCAACAATGTCCTTGTATCAAATGTTCTTGGCCTCTTCAGGGTTGGGCGATTAATATTTGATTGATATGTTCTAAGGGGTTGTATGTGTTCAATTCGAGTGTCATCAGTGCATTTCGCACAAAGACACTCGTACTCGAACAAACCGTGACGATATCAGCCTGAACGTCCTTGAACCTCTCAAGCTCACTCGTTCCATTGGTTTTTGGGATCTCGGGAGAGAACCAATTTGCCCCCTTGAAAGAGAGCACAAATCAAGGTATGTTAATATCTCGAAGTTGGTACGCGGAGGGGAGACCACTAAGGCAAAGACGTACCGCCCAAGGAGACACCCAGCCCTTAGTCAAAGCCGTCGTCAGGCATGTCTAGTGCGATAGAAGTAGCTTCCAGGTCATCAGGGGTTTAATTTGGAAGGCGGTCGTACACGTATGTTAGGTCGATAACTGGGAGGAGGGGCTGAGTCAATGAGCGTCCCCCGGTGAGATAAGGGCGAGAGGAAAGAAGGAACGGAGACCTCAGACCTCCAGGACCAATGATGACGACTCGTTTGGGTGTCTTCAGTAAGACCAATCGACCCAGAGAGATTAAAAGGAGTCCGGTCCGCGGATGCAGCGGTTGCAGAAAAGCTTTGGGTTGGGGATGGAGAGAAAATGAAAGAGCTATGACGCAAATGGCAAGGCCCGTTAGCGTAAGCGAGCCGCGGGTTTGGCGATATCTTCACGACCATGCCTTCTTTCACTTATTGATCCAGCGTCTATTGCTCTGGATCGACATCATTATGGCCCAAGGGAGGGGTTGCTTCGCAGCAGAGGTTGTGGCCGATTCGCTTGACGACCACGGATCGGAGCTTCCCGACGAAGGGAAAGCAACGACTTCGTTTTCCACTCGAGCCCCTCCGCTGCGAGCGGGGCGTAGGCCGACGTTGTGCCATAGGGCTTTGACGGTTGAGATGTCTAGCAGGGTTGTGGTCGTATTGGACGCTTGTGCACACATTGCCTTACGTCTCAGTTCCCGATTTGGAAGGTCCATCCTAAGACGACGTCTTCGTTCGAAGGGGGGATAGCGTACGTCGGTTCGCTGGTTTCGTGTTTGGCCTCTGGTGAGAGATGACGCAGGGATGTTAGTTTCGGTCCGAATCTTCTTAGCGATGGAGTCGAGAGCACGCACAGCGGGATAATCTCATGAAGCACTAGTCCACCTTGGGCGCTCGGATAAGGACAGTGTGCCTCCGAATCGGGTGGACGAGTGGGTCGGCCTTGCCGATGAGGCCCCTTGCTCCTGAAATGCGGCGAGCAAGCGTGTCGTTCAGCAAGGAAGGCCTTGACTTGTTCCGAGGTTGCTCGCACCAAGTTGAGGATCGCATAGGACCTGAAGCCTTCTCTCCTCCTTGAGTTGGGACGTACTCCTGTCGGCTATGCTGGTAACGCATCCGCTGACGAACTTGACTCCGTGTTCCCTGAGTTTGGCTGATGGCGTATCGTTTTCGGGAAGGACGATCGAATGCTGTGTATCAGTTTCGCACCGAGTCGAGGTTGCGAATCTGGAACGTACCGTATACGAAGCTTGCAGTGAAGGCACGGAAGGTACCGCGGCAGATTGATGGAAATCGTGACGGATTCGAAGGCTGAAGTTGTCATGGGTGTCGAGCCGATGGAAGCTGGGTATGGCTTGGCGATGGCTGCAAACTGGAGAACATGGTAGAGGATCGTTCGTTAGGTGCATGGCAAAAAGAACGAAGGTCGCTCGGATGATCAGCGTACCTTTCCGACAATCTCCTGGTTGAACCTCTCGTTCCCAACGGTTTTCGGGATCTAGGTTGAGGAAGGGGAGCTGAGTTGTCCCCAAAGCAAGAAAATGGAAGTAAAGGCATTTTGAAGTGGTACGCAGAAGGTGAACTACGAAATTTCGTACTGGACCGAAGGGCGAAGTGGCGCCGGTTGGACGGCTGGCGCAGGACGATTGGGTTGAT